>JAYRBW010053446.1:0-31858 GCA_036023295.1 Invenusta paracnida
TTTTAATTATTTTTTAATTACTTTTTATTACTTCATTTAAATGCTGCCAAGGGAAGCCCAACTTCTAATTAACTTTTTTTATATATATGTCTAATATCTATTTTAATTGCTTTTATTTCACATTAGACTTATATAAAGCTGGGTACACTATAGCAATAGAGCATTTCGTGAACCATTTGTTATCCGAACTTTTGAATTTATCTTAAGTATCAAGATATGATTTCATATTTGAGCTATTCTATTCTGTTATTTTGCTATTATTATTTTTCGATTAACCTGTTCTATTCATCAGTCATTAAGAAGGTCACGACTCAAAAAATGAATTTATCTCAAGTATCAAGATATGATTTCATATTTGGGATATTCTATTCTATTTTATTATTTTTCGAATAAACTGTTAAATCCATCAGTCATTAAGAAGGTCACGACTCAAAAAAAGTAAAATTACTAAATATCAATAAACTGGGAAATGGCATATTATGCTGATTATGGATAAACCAAACAAAGAAAACAGATCGAAAAAAGGGTAACCTTATCCAATTATAAACTCAACAATACATTTATTGAAGATACAAATTCGCTGTGCTCTTAATAAATGTAACAATGACGGTTAAATTTGCACTAAAAACGCACGGTAGAATTAACAAAAAATTATTTTTATTTAACAAATCAAAACGTTTTGGTAATCTAGTTAGCATTAAATCCATTAAAACTAGTTTAACAAAGAGAGTGAGGTAAATGCATGGCATTGATAACTGATTTATTTAGGCAGATTTACTTTTGAAGAAATTTAAAAAATACGACAGACTTTAAAATAGTTATAATTAGAAATAATATTAGAACACATAAAATCATTGAATGACCGTTTATAGCTAGAAGGCGATTATAAAGCTTCATTATCAGTAATTCATTATTTTAATTTCTAATGGCTGACCTGCATTTTTTAATCAAACAGATTAATATATAATACAATTTCACCAAAATAACGTTTATGTTAGTTTCTTTAAGTAATGCGATAAATCCAAAATGTAACCGAATTATTACAAATGCAAGGATTATTGTTACAAAGGTTTAAATTTATTGTTAAAAGTACGAATATAATCGGATACAGTAAGTCATAATTGACAATATACATAATTTTACATTATAGTAGCACTATTTATAATAAGGTGTTTATGCATTCGTTGTAATTGTAATAAGTTTATTTTTAGTGAAACAGGGTATTTAAATATTAATCAGTCTTTTTATGAATTGTATAGATTATTTTATTAATCAAATTTTGAAATCTACCCTTAATTACAATAATATTAAAAAATATATAAAAAAATTAAAATCTAAACATATTTCATATTCGATAATCTTCTGCGCAATATATTATTAAGGCCATAACCATCTCTCTTTCTGTCTAGCTCTACATATTAATATCTTTCCTGAATTTGAAGCGTGTCTGAATTGTTTTAGCCGACTAGTTTCTTGAATATGTTGGTATATTATTGCATGATCACATTTATTATTGTACAAATATTTAGGTAACCGAAACGTCGTTTTTTATTTAAAATAATTTATTTTGGAATTTATACATGTTTTTTTTGAACTTGCAACATTATACAAGGTTTGAACTGGTCTTGGAAATCTAAAAAATCAATGTTTTTCTAAAATGTCTTGGAAAAGTCTTGGAATTTATAATTTCAATTATTGTTCAATTTTCAGTTAATGTTTAAACGTTAATACTTAGTTGTGTTGTCCAGTGACTTGTATGACCTTATACTGTTAGTTCTGTACCGGTTTATATCAATAAATTAATTAGACTCTGAACATTGGAATTGATAATAAAATGTTGGTAGCTGCTGGTTCTACTCGATCCAAATATTTTGCCTATCTGCAACAATAGAAGGTCGAAAGGGCTGTATCTCATGGAAAGAGGAAACATGATGCGATGATGACTCGAGTGGAGGAACTCAACGAAAAGGAAGCAACTGCATAGAGAGATGACCGACTTAACAAACAAAAGTGAAGAGCTGGCAAAAAAGGCAGAAGTACAACCCAGTTTAATCGTTGAATAAAATTCGTTAAGATTGACAGCAAAGTAGAATAAACTCCAAATCGAGAAAGTGGTTGCTCAATTTGCCAACAAACTGAAGGAGCTTACCTAATTAATCTTTTTCTAAATTTAACATTTATTTGTTTGTGTTAAACATTTATTCTAATTTAGATTAATTTTCTAAAGTATATCTACTTTGCAATTCAACTTTTACATATACTGCACTAGGTCACATTGTATAATAAGATATATTATTTATGTATATAAATATGTTACTCTTTGTTTTACTAGCATATATAAACACACTATAAAATAAAACATTGGAAACAAGGCATTTTAGAGTTAAATGGTTATTAAACATTTTATTTTGACAAAAACAATTTTTAATCATAAATCTGATTTTTATTTCACAATGTGCTGAAATTTTTTAAATGTTTTAATAATGTCTTGGAAAAGTCTTTAAATTGATTTAAATTTTTTTCTCACGCACCCTGATTATAACTCTTTTCTGATTCTAAAATGGATATCTGACAACTTTATAACAACTTAGGTTTTTTTAAGCATTTGTCAAACTAGCTCAGAAAATAAACTAAAACATATTAACAAAGCTAAATAAATCTGCTAAGAAGACTAATGCAAATTTATGCTCAATGTTATGAAAATACTCAGTAAAACACTGATTATTTTATATTAAACAGAACTGAAAGATCAAGACTTAAAATCATAATTATGGAATTTCTTCTACTTTGCTGTTTACTTGCAGTATTGCATCTTCAATGGTTAGTCTTAAATTTACTCTATAATTTTAATAAATAGTTTGATTATTTCAATAACAGTATATTGTCAAGTGTATTATTTTATAACGTTTGGACGTAAGCTTAGTATTATTCAACTACATATTATGTTATGATTTTATATTTCGCCTAATCCTATAATTTCAATTTCATAATCAATATTAGTTTAATTAAAGAACAACAAATGGCACAGACAGGTCTCTTATTTACTTAGTATACACATTCCTTTATCAAATCAATACGAACAATAATAATCTTTATTAACGTTCTGTATATCAATGCCTGTGTTACCCCAGAAAGATATAATAAGAAGTATTTTGGTAAATGAATATGGAAAGCATAATATAATTCTCCGAAAACATATGGATTTCCATTAGAGATACGCCTTCTGTTTTGTAGTATAATAACATATTGTGACTTACTATTATTTGAAACTTCAAGCAATTTGTATGCTTTAATCTTCTTTTGTTTTTCTAAGGTTTATGGATTGTTTAAAGCATAGAGTATTGATAGATAAAGTCGCCACTCTTCGTCATATTGTATACAGTTTAATACTACTATTGCTTCACCTAAACAAATTATTCATAAAACTGTACATTAAACATAAAATTTCGTGATTTTAACGAAAAATAGTGTATACCACTTCAGATATATGTAATAACATTTACTAGATGTATTCTGAACATGAGGTTTTATTAACAAAGAAATATTGACTTCAAAATTTAATTAATGCGGATTTTTTTATACTACTATTGCTTCACCATTTTATACATTTCATCATAAAATACATTGATTATCTGTCGCTAAAATTTTACGATATGAAATATACATAATCAATAAGAGTGGTTTCTCTATGTTATTTATTACTCTATGGTTTAAAGTATAAATTTCTAATTTTCATATTGCTATTCTCATTTTCATTGGTTTATATGTAGGTATTGTTTTTTAAACTTTTATTTCAATAAACTGTCGTATTCATTGCAAATTAAAATTAATATTTTATTTTCATTAAATGATTTTTATATTTGCTTAAGTTTAGTCTTTGGGAATAGGATTTTGAAATTACATATTTATATCACTATTGTTATATTATTTTTATTGCGTTTTTTATAAATATAATGGATACATATTTTGTAATGCGATCAATTTTTTATTATAAATTAATAAGCGACGCGTAAATATTATTTGAAATACTCAAAAACTGATATTGATACTTTACGAAACATAAACTAAATTATTATTAAAAATGAACTAACTCCCTATAAATGGATAGATGTTTAATGATAATGTTTATCTTTATTTCCTTTCTCTGTAATCATACAGTTCATCTATAAATTTTAATTTTCAGTTTTTATACCTTTTATATATAGTCACATATTAGTTGTACATATATATGTATATATATATATTACGCATGCAAATCAATTTCAATGAATATCCGTTTTTTTCTTTGATTAGACTTTTTGGAGCCAGTTATATACTTATTCTAATAAGTGCATACTATATATTTATATCTACACGTATACTCTATTGAATTAGTGACATTTTAATATTATTTTTACTATTCCATTTTCACAATAATAACTTGAAATATATTTAAAACTATAATTATTAATACATGAGCTATAAACATAATATGTGCTTTTACTTTGTTTATTTTCTGGGAATATGTTTTCAACGCTAAATATAAAGTTAAATTAAATAATTTATTTTTAGTTCTTTAAAATTCTTTTGAAAGATTTAAATATCAAGAATTTATATACCTATAATATATCACAATATGGTAATACGTGTATGTCAATACTTCCATATTACTATTGAATTTCAAAATTGATAAATATTTAAAAGCATATTTTTCTTACATTTAACACGCTCAGGCTTTGAAGAAGTATATTTTTTTACACTCATCAGTTTAGTTACAGCCCATACAGAAAACATGTAGACTGTTGGTTTTACAGTAAAAAGTGTATGACGTCTAGAACGCCTGATCTCAAGATAAAATTTCATTTAATAACTTATTGCACGATTGGGCTAAATTTTGACACATTATTCAGAGAGTATATATACAACACATGTGCCGATTTTTAAAGTAAACATATATTTGTTTTTGTTTTTTCATTTTTGGGCGTTATTTTTGTTATATTAAAAACATTATTCGATAATAAGATTGTATTATTACTAAAGTCTAACGAAGTTGTTTATAATTTTACTTGTTCCGTGAACAGGGCGTCTCGTTATTAGATAAAACTAAACGGCACTTATTCACTAGGATTTTAGAACACAAAACAAATATGATTCTAACTCAGGCATCTCTTCTCACAGATTAACATCTATTATCTGAGTTATCTATTAATGAGGCTCTACATATTATTAATAAATATAATCTATCTATTAACCAAACTTTAATAAATTCTGGCAATTTATTTTTCTTACAATTGTTGTAATTGAACTCAATTAATTCATGTATACCTATGTGTCATTGTATTGATAACTGTAATTAATGTAACTATTTATTACTTCAATGATATGCCCGTATAATTTAATATTTATATATTATGTCTGAGGTTGTGTATTGCAATGCACGAAACTTGTCGCTATTAATTATGATTTTTTATGTTATAAAAATATTGTATTTAGACTCTTTCATGTGTTATTAGTTTTGATCCCTTGTTCGAAATTATTGTAGAGTTTAATTGTGAGGAAGTTAATAAATGAGCCTATTACTAAATTATATCCAACCAATGAATTTTACTAAATTGCCATATAATTCAGAAGTTAAAACTTGATCATTGATGACACTTGGCTTTTGGGAAATTTCATGTTTTGATATAGGAGACAAAACCGTCAAATATGTATATAGTTAACATAGGCATGTCAACTTCAAAAATTTACTTTACAGTTTCATTAATTCATATTTAAAATGATTTGATTTTAACCTTTTACATATCAAACATCTTTTGTGGACTGCATCCGTTGTGTGTTTGAAATTAACATGCGGTGCTCCTAATATTTATATATATATATTTATATGTTCTTTAAATTATGTTGTGAAAAACTTATTTTTTTGATTTGCTGTTTATTGCTACTGTGTTTTATGGTTCAACCCTGTTGTATAAAAGGATTTTTTATCCCTGCCATCTTCCCCACAGACACACATGATGATCCACAAAGGGACGCGGAATTTCAAGTGCCAGTTCTGCGAGAAGCGCTTCACCCAGGTCTCCGCACAGAAACGCCATGAGCGCATCCACCTGGGGGATAAACCCTTCGCCTGTCCCATCTGTCCCTTTCGAACCGGAGACACTTCCATCCTGCGCCGACACAAACACAAACATGAGCGACAGAAGACTAGGAATGAAGCCAAAGCTGCATCTGGAGTGACCTCTAGACCCATGTCATCTGCGGCGAGAAGGAACTCTAAAGAGGCCAAAGTTGCGACTGAGGTGACCTCTAAAGTGATCTCGTTTGGGGCGGGGATAACTTCTAGAGCGCTATCATCTGCGACGGTGATTCCCACTTCTGGTTGGAGTTCTACATGTAATGCTAAGGGTACTAATAACCAAGAAGAAGGCAGCCCCTCTAACAGCACTTCGGATGATACCTCTCGACCAGGAGCTGATAGATGGATTCCCTGGGGCATGAAGGTAGCCATTGAGAGAGCGAAGGTAGACCATCTGCGTAAGAAGAAGGTGAGGACAAAAGTGATGTAAGAAGGTCAATTCGACTATCATAGGAGATTAGAAGACATTTTTACCAGGACCAATAGCCATGAATAGTTACAAAAAACTCTTCTTGTGCAGATAAGCTAGTCTTACATGTTTTTCTTGAGACAGGTTACCGCTACCATAGTCAGAAGGAAAATCCGCCCTTTCGATTCAGGTTCTAATGTTTTCTTTAGTAATGATGCGAATAATATTTACTGGAAAACGATTAGAATTTACCCTTACTCTATGACGATATATTGAGTAAATCATTACGAGTTATTTTCCAGCATAAATGTTTTAAAGTAGCACGTTTATTCTGATATTTATTTTTATTTTAGGAGGATGTACTTTCTTTCAGCTATCAAAATCATTTGGTAAGTAATAGAATACAGAAAAAACAAGTAACATATTACGGAAATTGTACAGTTCAAAAGCAAGAATCATTACATATAAAATAATATTGGATTAACAAAAACTTGACGTAAGTGGGCAGAGGAGCCGAAGTAGAAAATTACGCAGAAGTATACACCAAATTGACATAATTAGTTTAATTTTACATAACAATGAAGGAGTCTACATTAAAAGGATTATATCATGATAAGGAAAACATTATAGATATTGAAAAAATGTTTAATTAGTTTTTTCTTTCGATTTAATGTATAGAGTTTAATTTACCAACAATATAATAATAATAAGTAATCTGTCTAAAAAGAACAATTATTGACTGTGATAGCAATTCTAAAAGCAATAGTTATTTTATGCTGATAGAGAGCTAATATTGCGGAAGTAATACCAGCGTAAGCAGTATTAACACTTATAATAAAAGTATAATTTTAATGATCATCGAGATATTATTTAGTTTTAAAATATATTGTTAAATTATCACCCAACAATTTTTTGTTTTAAAATTCCTTCTATTATACATTGAAATAGTTGGAATTTTGAATTTCTAATTTATCTCTTTATTTCTAGTAATTATGTTTTAAAACGTAAAATTTTCACTCCCTGGAATCAATAAATTCCAACTATTATTAAATTGAATAATTTCTGTATACATATGTACAAGCAAAACGATAATTTATCTGAATTTTCTTTTCATTCAAGACTAAATCTACGTCATATTTTTAGATAGCCGTCATAAATTCTCTAACGTCATAGTACCTACCGGAAATCTGTTTAATATAGTAAATATGTAAATCTTCGCAAAAACATCCATTAAACGTATCATTCAGCTTCAACATAGGTACCTTGATAGTATACGAACTTATGCACTGTGTCCATCTCATGTATCGAACTGTATTTTGTTACTTTATGTTATACTCCGATAGTTTATTTACTGCTTTTAGCTAAATTTTTGTACATCAATGTAAATGTTTAAAGAAAACCATTTTTCTTTAATTTTGGATTTTGTAATCTATTTGGTAATTAATAAGTTGTTCTTTATTTATTATAAGTAACACATTTTGGTAGCTTTATATTTTAGCATTCTGTGGTTTCAATTAGTGTAATCGTATAGTTTAAATAAAACATATCTTCGTTTATTTCTTTAACACATATTCACTATTTTTAATAACTTACGAGTTTACTTAACTTGTTGGAGGTTTTGAAGAAAGTTTTTTGAACCCTTTAAATCACATATTTGTTTTTCGTGCTGAAAACAAGAAAGCAGAGATCATACGTCGATTATTTTCACGCCAGATATTATATATTATCTAGATTCGTCTCATTTTCCTCATTTTATATACATTAAGCAATACTTTACAGTTTTCTGATCTATTGTAGAGTTTCCTTTTTTGAGCAGGTTTATGTAAAAAGGCCAAGATTAATAGTTCAATTGGGTATATTCATGGTATAATTCATCCATTATTGCTATTTCGTGTTACTTTAATATTATTATTTTCGTATATAGAGTATATTTTTTATTTAGCATAACGTGTGCACAACTGCTTGGATATATTTCATTTTTAAAAGTGCGGCCCGAGGCATATTTTTTGTGTTTTAATTTTAATTATTTTCCAATTAGTACACTACTATTTGTTATTCTTGGTCTTACTATATGTTAAGTTATTAGCTGGTACATATGACTCTTAATCATAATGATACAAATTTATATAAAATGTAGTTAGAAATGAACGAATATTACCTTAAACCTAAACTTTTGCGTGTAGATAAATGTGTTTGCTTTTATTAAGTTGAAGTTTTCTCTAAACAGCACAATTAAAACCAATCTGTAATATTAATACAAATACAAATTATTTATTAGTTACTGCCGCCTTTTATATATTACTTTTCTTGATGAAGTCAAATGCTTTTGTCGAAAACTTTTGATATATTTTTGTGTATATGATTGTTTATATCATATATTAATGTATAATTAAGAATGGAAAGCGAAAACCGTACTAACTCAAGAAGCTCATCAAAATTATTTTTAATTTAATAAAAATAAAACGAATCTTCTTAAAAAAGTATAAATTTATTGTGTTTAAAACATCAATTAGTTCACTTTTTTAATTTCTTCTTGGTATTGTTTAATATTTTTTCAGTATTTTCAATTAAGTTGGAGGAGCTCCTTGAGATTTGAAAGAGCTCCTCGAGTTAGGATGGCATTGCACTCTAACTGTCTAACCATCTCTTTATATACTGGTATACATATTAGACTATACATAAATACATGCTCAATTAAAAAACAATATAATATTAATTTTTTTCCAATGCCAAGTTTTATAATTTTTTATTTTTAATAATAAAGCATAATTGTTTATATTCCTATGCTAATTTGTTACCTCATAAACAGTTTAAATTATATATATATGTATAAGATAACATACATTTATACAGTGTATCAATATTAATGTCTGTTCTAATAAACTAATGTTTGAATGAAATCGGACGAAAATTATTTAACAAACTTGTATAACCTAAAATACGCTAACGATACTATATTATATACCTAAAGTAGATCAGTTTAATTTAAAATTTAACACTAAATACTGAGTTAGTAAATTTATGATTGAAATATTTTTGCCAAAAAAGTCATTTTATCGATATTAAAATATGTTTAATTTTGAGAATTACTTAGTAAGGTAATGTAATATAAACATTTAATTATAACATTTAGCAATTTTGAATTAATCACAAAAGCGCGATTTCGTCAAAGAAAACTCTTGGTTGGATTTCTATTTTTTCTATAATATATACATCAAGAGTTGTGTAATAGAAATTCAATCATCTACGAGACCCCAAACATAGAATAAACTACTGATATTATGCATACAAATCGTTATTATCGTTGTAACTAAAGTGAGCAAACTAAGTACTTCAATTTTCCAATATCTAATATTATTATTGCGATATGTATCTATCATAATCGCATTAGGATAACATATATATAAATATATGATTGTGATCTGGGTTTCATGAATTAAAACCACCTGAACTGAGATTTTAGTTAGCTATTCATTATATACTGAAAACGATTATTATTTTCACATGTGCCATTTAAAATTATATGCGTATTTTGTAATCTTCCTGTAACCCTCGGATTATTCCCGTTTGCAACATAATCGAGCTTGTCTGTTTTAGTTATCAGATTTCACTCTCACACTCTTTGAAATTAAAAACAATTATCTAATGCGTTGACTAGAAAACAGCATAAACTCTTAACGAAAGTTAATTTAAATTATATGAATATACAAATTTATCTTCTTGTTTGTAAATTAATTTTATTAAATTGATTTTCTAGGCATCTTCCTTAAGAGACTGATATATTCTTTTCAATGGAGAAATTTAATTGTATTCAATATTCGTATTATCATGCTTTATCATAGTTCACTGTACTCAACTGCTTGCCTTCATAGCCCTGAGTGCGTTGATGTTTATGTGGGTGTTTATCCACTTGTGACTTTTCTCAGTAACCTATTTCCTGCCCCACTATTTCTTCCCATTATCAACTTATTGTATCGACCAATATAATAGCAATCGAATAATTGAGTGGTCGCGGTTCTATTTCACTCGTTCTACAATTTTTATTCGTGGGTGTTATTGTTCATATTATGTTAACCCACCCCTTTAAATTGCTATTCAATTGCTTTCTTGTCTTCGGATTGAAATTTACCACGAGTCTAGTTCTTTTGTCTAAACCCAGATTACCTTAACATTTTATATTCTAATCGACCACAAAGTATCATCTTACAATTGAAATAATTTGATAAAGAATATTGTTTAAGAAATAAAGGACATTTCCTTTTTCTTTTAAAGTGTTTCAATTACATTTCTATGATTATGCGTGGTATATTTACATAATAAAAAATGGTTGTAATAATTGCTAATAAGAAAGGTTTTCTTCTGACAATTAGATTGTTTAATTATTATATGAATAGAGGTTATTAGTTTTATTTAATCTCTGATATACAATGATTATAATAAAATCACATAATTTAATAAAAGAGTTCTGTTCTTAATACTATTAATAGATTAATAATTTGGGTTATACAAATAATCTATTGGAATGCTATTAGAAAACTACAACCCAATTCTAAACTTTCAGGAATATAGCATATTTGTTTACCTGCTAGAAAATCACTTTCACCAAAAAAACCGACTACAAAATGGATTACATACTATAATATACTTATGTATCGTATTTTAGTTGCTCATCATAAAACCACAGCGCTTTCGTTCAACAAAATAACAATTGCAAATGTTAAGTATTTCATTCTATGCAATAATTATACTAATATATTCCAATGTATCTTCTATATACTATTGTTGCTGTTGTGCTGCAAATATTTAATTTATATTCCAATATAATCCACTGATATTATCAATTTCACTACAATCATTTACTTTTTACATAACACTTATATGAAGTAGTATAGAAACAAATTAATATAAAGTATTTCCAAATATTTATTTATACGAAATACTTGTATGTATGTATGTATGTATCCATATTATTCAAAGTTATATTTTATATTCCTTTCATACTAAAATAAAGTACGTTTGCGAAAAAAATTATTTTTATTTATAATATGTAAATCTACTATTTCAATGAAAGTTGAAACTTTAACTTGATCTTATTGGAAATTTGTCTTATTTACTGTCTTTACCTAACTGAATCTAACTATCCAACTCTCTCCCCTTCTCCGTAACAGTCGGCAGTGGTCATCACCTTGGGTAGTCCAGACGCTGAGGCTGTTGCTGCTAAAACCACCAATCTACAAACCAAACAACTAAAGCTACAGCCTTCTGTCAGTAGCTCTGCCTTTCAACAACAGCCCCAATCTCAATTGACTACTCCACCTCCTTCCTCTTTCTCAACCTCGATCTACGTTGCCACTGGCACATCTGCTGCTTCAGCTGCTAGTGCCGATGCCCTAGACAAGCATGTCACGGACTTGGATATAGACCCCACAGAGGCGGAACCACCAGTGCTTCCGATAATCGTTCATCCATTGTCATTAGCTATTTCAGCTGGTCATCAGGTAGATATATATGGGGAATAATAGAAATATAGACGGATGAAAATTTTGGATATATTATATATTTTTCTTGTGGGAGTTAGCGATTATTATGAATGTACTTTTGAAGATTGTTCGCTTATGACCGCCACATGAGCGCATTATGAGTGAATATATAGGATCTGAAAAAAATTAATTATAATTGTAATATAATACATCTTGACATATTGTATTAATGATGATAATATTATGATACTTCTAGTTTCGACAAGCAATCAATTAGTGAGTTTCGGTTAATAAACATAAATATGACATACATATTGATTGATTTATGCATTTTAATTTTATGCAGGACCGTAAAAATATATAATTTTAATGGAAATTTAACTTTATTTGAATATATTGATAATAATAGTTTACAAAAAATATACTTGAAAATTGTAGTGGTACATATAGCAAACATGTTTATAATAATATAGATTAATGAAAATTAAATACTAATTATAGTGTGGATATATCGTATTCAAATATTGTGTTTAACATATTTATACATAAATAGTTTGTAGTGCTAATTAAGAGATGATATTTCTTGTATTTCATTTCATATTTTAAATATATTGATAGTGACATTTTTAGGATTTATTTGTTTGTTTACATTAGTAGGAGAGATGTGCGTGCGATATTGTCAATAAAAAGGAATAAACAATGTATTTTGATATAGATACATATTATTATATCTGTCTATATCATACATCAAATATTGGTATCAATTAAGATTTTTCTGTTAGAGATAGTTATTACTGAGACATTAACCGCAGGCTAATAACAAAACAAAAATCTAGAATAAAGAGAATATGGTAACTGTATAATATGTTGGATCACATGAACATTGTTATTAGTCTTTAACTTGCCACTTAATGTTATCTATTCAAACGTAATATTTTTTTAGTTTAACCTATCTTGCTAGATTTATCAAGAAATGGTACTGATAAAACATTTTAAATTAGAATCATAGTAATGCATTTTATTTTTATAAACATTAATCTCGTAGGTGGATATCTTATGACATCTATTTTAACATGACAGAGGCATGTTTACCTTCCCTTCACTTTCTTTCATTTCTCCTCTCCTTCCTAAACACCTAGACCCTGCCTGCTATTGCAACCCTCCAATCTGCGAAGGTCCGCACTAACTTGACAGCCCTACAGATTCAAAGGGATCATCCAGGGGGTAGCGACCCCTCATTAACATCATCAGCAACACCATCTCGACCCACAGTTCAGTATCGATTGGTTCCAAGACCCCTCAATCACACCTTCCCAACTACTTCTGGTGGTGTCCAATTAACCCGCCAACTACGACAGAGTGTATCACCAATCGTTGTTCGTAGAAACGCCACTTTCCTACCACCCCCTGCTTCTCTTTCCTCCATTTCTACGGGTCATCAACAGCTACAATTGTCAACAACACCAACGGTCATACAGCAAGTTGTTGTGTCTCAACATGAGGCACAATCGCCAAATAGTCTTATATATGTTGTCGATCCAAATACAGGCTTGACCACCGTGCAGAAGCTTCATTCCCAAGGTGACCTATTAGTTTTAAATTAATTTTTGTGTTCCTAGATCCTTATCTATGCAATAATTAAATAGTAATGTAATTTATTGGCTTCAAAAATAAATAACATGGTTTACCGTTTTAAAATGAATTCTAATGTATGTTATTATTAATTTATTATTAATATTATTCCTTTAGTATTTAATTATACTTTTTTTCGCTTTATTTCGCTTTATTGCACTTTTTTTCAAACAGCATATTATTTTGAATGACTTTCTTTGCATATCTTTCTGAAATACTGATACCCTTTAAATTTAGTGGAATATGTTTTCATGTTTCTGGTCCTTTTCTATCAGACTCACCAGTACCCTCCAATGAACCCCCCACACTTCCCTTATCGGAATTCTATCTCCCTGCACCAGGAACCAACCAAACATCCGTTCAACGTGAACTTTTCCATGTCTTGAGGCCGACAAAGGAACTCCCCAATGATGACTGTCCGGTCATATCTATCAAAGAAAATTTTTAGTTACTTGTATTCTATTTTTGTTTTCATAGTTGATTAATTGATTTCTTACATTATATAACTTTTATGCTGTTTATCATATTTTGTAGTGCATGTTACTATATATAGTATATGATAATAACTCACTGGCTATACTTTTCTTAAGTTATTATTTTGTGCTTGTTTATTGGCATGTACATATTCTATAGCTCACCTATCTTTGTTTATGGCAAAATATTAGAAACATATATTCGTTGTAATGCAGAATTTACGATTTTTGTAATTACACTAGACTTTATTTTATTTGCTATTCTATGCAGTTAAAAGCCGGATTTGAGAATTTGAGTCTAAAAGCTTCACTTACGTACATATTGGGTAGGTGTTTTAATTTGTCTGATTATTTTATAATATTAAAGATAAATATGTCTTAAAAGATGAAATGTATTTTAATATAAAAATAATCAATTTATATAACTTGCCTAACGTTTTAGACTTTGTTGATGCGATATATGTATTATCGAAATTGGCTCAATTATTTTTTCATGCTAAGTTTAGGCATTTAAATGGAACTAAATATATTTAGTATATCATCTACACCTACTACATAATTTCTAATAGTATACCGATTTTCAATCTATCCGAACTTGCAAACTTATTGCTTTGTGCTTTCGTGCATTAAATTACTCATTGTTGTAAATAAATTAAATATTTTTTATAAAATGTCGCCTTTTCCCTTTGCATTTTTGCTTTGGATTATTTGGGTTTAATGTGCATCATCTATTGTAAATATTCATAATTGAAACATTACGTTATATGTACTTAGTGATGAAAATAGTCACATATCATATTTTTATTTCAATCGTACAAAAAAATGTGCTTTTGGAGATATGCGAAAACATGGCATAAATAATCCATGTTAGATAAGTTATTTTAACCTACTCTTTCAACATATTCAATAATTATATAAGGATGAAATTGTTGAATTATTGTAGTTTCTTGTAGCTCAATAATTATTATCTGAATGGGGATTTTAGAAGTTTTACAATATGTTAATATTATTATAGAACAAAATGTTTGTAATTGTTGGGATATTTTCTAGAGCGGTTACTTAGTTTGAGATCGATACAATAAAGTGTTTTATTACATTCATTTTAGGTTCTTACAGATTTTCATTTCTAGAACGAAGTTTAGTGCCATATGACATGTGACATATTTTTAGGTATGCTAAATTTTATTTTATTATAACTGCTAGCAAAGATGCCGGATGTAGACGACAAATAACTCTGCCCTTGTCATTCTTATATAATAGAGGAGTTGGCTTGTAGGATAGAAAAGAATACTTTGGTTGAGCTAAAGTAAGGAGATCTCATCTCCTTGATGAGGCAGCAGCTGGGTGTAAGCGTATTTGGTTGCACTCCTCACGGATTGCATGTTCGTTCTAAATGAGTTTATAATTAAAGCTTTTACAAAAGTGCATCGAGTCGTCTAAAATTGAGTAGCTACGAAAGATAGTGAGGAGTGGTTCTTGGAGGATAAGGGAAGTGAGAAGATTAACGAAGATGCATGGTGGAATCAAACATGGATAGGAAAACCTGCAATAAACTACGTTGATGAAAACAGCAAAATAGAAAAACAAACAACGAGTATAGTAACTATCTACAGAGCGAATTATTCAAACATGTGCAGTGGATTGCTATTAGAGTGTAGCCGTGTTCACTGGAGGAGGTGGGTAGATTACCGTCTAATAAATGTGCTAAAAACTAGAAATAGACCAAAGTAGACACTATTGCTGTTTATAAAAATAAAGTTGACACGTCAAGAATTTCTTAGGTCGACATATCGTTAGTGGACTAACGTCTAAACGGATTAACATCGACAACGATGTGGACTATCTGACTGGAAAAAGACCAACATCGACACTGGCAAATACTAACGTCGACCTCTTTTAATGTTTATTAACTCCGGTATTTAACAGTGTCGATCTTAGTCATTTTAGACCCTATAGTCCTTCATTTGACGATCTCGACGTCAGTCTGAATAAATGTTATTCCGCTTTGGGGTATTTCTTAGCAAGAAATTTATTATAAGTATTTTCAATTATCGATATTTATATACTTAAACCACATTCTGCCCACTAACTAAAGGAGAACACATTTGGTGATAGGAGAGCCCTTTTGAGAATCTTGGAACCTCTTAGGTGATGGTAGGCTACGAGCGCAGGTTCAGCTCAAAGAACAAGCTGGTGTTTTTTGGCAGTGTATATGTTTTTTATAGGCTTATCTGCTTTTTCTGAAGAGTTCATTCAGCTCTTGCACGGACAACTCTGTCCACTTCATTGATTTCGTAGATACCATTGTGATTAGTCAATCTTTTTAGATCAACTACAGATCGACCAAATAAATAGGTCCCCTCCAGATGTTGGCGAAAGTAAGATTAGTTCACTAATATTCGATATAGAACTATGTATTATCTAAACTGTTATAACCATGTGGTTATAACGTTAATGTTTATTTTTCATTCTTAATTTTTATATTCCTTATAATATCATTAGTTAACACCTAGTTCTTATATTACTATACAATTAGTATTATTTTTTATCTATTTTTCCGCCATGCCTTTTAAACTACATAAATCTACTTACGCTGCTATTTTATTCGATTTTATACCTCGGCTCACAAACCGAAAACCTCGCAACCTGATATTTTATCATATTTTAAATCTTACTTGACAAGAGAAATATTCTTCCAAAAATTTGTGTCAATAAACATTTTCAACAGCATCTTGTACTTTTTATTTGTTTTGATATTTAACTATTTTAAAAACTGTGTTAAATGGATATATTAAATACTTAAAAAAAAAAACCCCAGTTACCTAAGTGTTATTTATTGAGCTTATTAATACTGTACATGCAAATTATATTTGTACCTAACTTATCTATCTCTATATATATATTAAACATACATTAAAAAAGCAACTATATAACATAAAAACTTAATTATATAGTTAAAAGATTTATCAAACTTAAGATTAATTTTTTATTCACTGCATTTTAAATTATAATTACAAATTTATGTTAAACTGAATTTATAAACAACAATCAATAAATAATGAATATTGGTGTTATTTATTCAAATGTAGCTACAAATATTTACATAAAAACAAATACATAATCGAGTACGGTATATATATATAAACTAATTTTATATTTATGTACATTCATTTGAAGCCATTTTATGTACATTTTATATTGATCGGCAACATGGATGTTAAAAAAATATACTCTATGGTTTAAGAACTTAAAATATTAAATCCGAAAGGCTTTATTGCTTATATAGAGGAACTTTTCTTTCCTTTTATATTCTTAGAAGATATACTTCTACTGCTGTAATACACTCATCTTTTCAATGTATTTTTCCATTTATTCTAATCTTCTGTATATCTAACGATATAAAGAATTTTTCATTTATTTCATTTGATGTTTTTACTTTTTTAATTTTATTATATTGTGTCAATTGTTTCCCCGGATTTATTTAACTATTTATGAATACTTAATTGAAAGTGACATTTAGTAGCTAGGTTTACATTTGAGAA
Organism: Invenusta paracnida; assembly: GCA_036023295.1. Lineage (NCBI taxonomy): Eukaryota > Metazoa > Platyhelminthes > Proseriata > Coelogynoporidae > Invenusta > Invenusta paracnida. The sequence goes on from JAYRBW010053446.1 coordinate 17,652, forward strand.
ATACAAAATACGGTGTATTTAGCTATTAACTCGCTCAAATTTATTTTGCAAACGAGACGAATAATATTCAATTAAATTTTGCATACTTATTATCGTTAAAGAAAACAATATCTAAACAGGTGGTAATCAACAATTTATTATACACTATACAATGCGAATATTCATTGTATAAACGTTATCTAAATCAACTTACTCATTTTTACGAGTTTACATCTTTGTAATATGTTATTATGTTGTTATTCGCATATGTCCACTTTATTATATTTTATGCTTTATACAACAAATATATACATACATGTTGATTATTTGATTATTATTTGACAAAATAATATTAATTTAGAAAGAAATGTAAAAAACAGTAATGCCAGTGCTTAAATGAAGAAAAAAACAGTATAATAATAAAAAATATATTGAGACGTTTCGGTTACTGTCTCTACTAACTGATAATGGTTATAGTAGAGACTAATCGGAACGTCTCTAACTTCTTCACTTAATAATAATCATATACTTACATATATGTACTTATATGCATTTGTACTACTATATTTTATTGAAGTATATTTTATGTTACAATTAATTTTTTATCCACTATAAGAGATAAAACACGTTATACACACTTATAGGTTATATTCGGTATGATATTTAATGACTTACGAACACACACACACACACACACACAAGCAACGTATTCATTTTCTTAAATATTAAATTAATACCTACTGTAATATATACCTATATAAATGTATATTTACGTAAATGCGTAATTATTTGAATACATTTTTACGAATTGAGTAATACATGCAACTTAGTATTTACAGACAGTTTTAATTTGAATATGTTTGTATATTAGTAGTGATAAAGTTCCTGTAGTACGAGAAAGAACTTTGAAATTTCAAAATGAGGACTTAATGAAATATATATCATACACAATATAGAGAAAGATACTCGAAGTACTTAGAAAAACTCTTATTATATGTTTGTTATTTTCATTGCAGTTGAAGTTACCGTTTGTTGTTAATGTAAAGTGATATTCTGAAAACGTGCGAACCACAAGAATACACAATAAATAAATAGGTGTTTGTTACTCATGAGTTAATGAAATAGAAAATAGTCCAAGTTGAAATATATTTTAAATAGAATTTGATTTATTTTACAAAGAAAATATGTACAAATTGTTTATATAAAAGGAAATATTCAAATGAAATTATAATTCCTTTCATAAACAATTTCCGTTTATATTAAGCTTAAAAAATATGTATATTTAAAAGTAACACTGAATAGTTTATAGGAAGTATATAATTGTTTGTTATAGAAATGAAATAATTCTTTAGGACTAATTTCGAACTCTCTAAGTATATTTAAGTCATGTTAAGAATATTTCTACAGATTCCTCTTAATGTTTTGTATGACAAATTTATATCTACTCTATAATAGAAAGATATATACTAGAATTCATGTCCAACTTATTCAATTTAGTTAGCTAAATAATATAATAGTCTATTAATAATAGCTGAATCTGCATAACTTGGCTAATTATAAATAAATATGGAGTATTTACAGTTAACATTATTTTCGTGTAAATAGTTATGACTTAAATCTATACTATTTAATTTTAAAAGGGATATGTTAAATCCTAAAAGAAGTTAAAGATTTCACTAACTTCATTCATTTTATACAAGGAATAAAAAATTTTGTACATATACTTACCATTTAGATAACACACATAAGCAATAGAATTCGTCTATGAACTTTGTTTATTTACAAATATTATACGCTAAACTCAAGGCACATAATTTTCTATTATTAATTATACAACCTATATATCCCAATGAACACTAAATAAAGGTTATCATTTATAATGACACAATACCGATTTAATATTGACATTCTGGGTTCATTTAATTTGATACATTTTGATGGTTTTAGCTGCTATAATGTATGCATCTGTACATGAAAAAAGGTTGGACAAACTTCTATAGCACATACATATGTATATATTGGACAGAGGGACTTTATAAGCAAATAAGTAACACCATTTAGTACAAGATAATACGAGAGTATTGGGAGTTGGGACACATAAAAAAAAATAGATTGATATGATTTAAATAGCTGTTAACTGTTCGTTGTAAATTTTGCAATCTAATAGTTGAAAAGAAGAAATTAAATTCAGATATCAAAAATTAATATTTTGTAAGAATAGATTTAAATATATCATCAATTCTAAATGTTATATTCTAGATATTATCAAATATCTTGATATCTTGATATCAATCGTTAATGTTTGTACTCTTTGTGAATTATTAAAACTGTCGGTCAGAATAATTGTTTTCTGTTTTATGAATAGAACAAGTTATTTACACTCAAGGCCTTAATGGATACGTTCTTTGATTCAGCTATAAGATGTTACACTTTTATATAACAAAAAGTAAATAATAAAAGTGATTTTCGAAACACAGTTATGCCGATGATTTATTTAATAAACAATTAACGAACATAATGGTACGGACTGGACACTGATGTCAGGCTCGTATATTGCGTGACGTATAATATAGCTGTATTTAATTAATTTATTATTCTTATAATATCATATGTAATGATATTATCAGAATTAGAGATTAAATGCTTTTATATAATAAAAAATAAGAATATCGACGTTAATTAAAATTTATACTATATAGAAGACTTAACGTTATTATGTTTTACAATTTCTTAGATTAGTACATTAACTTCTAATGAAATAAAATAAAACTATTGCTTAAAATTAGACAGTTTACTAAGTATATTCGTAGTATGTATTATTAATAATAAAGTTGGGTGCATTTAAAACTGTTAGTATAATGATCACCTTTTCCGTCTAATATGTACAGATACATTTTATTTAACTTTCACAGGAACATACATACGTATATCTGTAGTTAAATGTATGCAAACAATTATACAGTGATTGAATTTCGAACAATGAAACACACTTCTTTGATTGATTGTTTTTTCAGTGCCCGAATAATACATATATATACAAGCTAAGAATACTTGGTACACGAGAGAAGTTTTTTGAATGCTTTCCTGAAATCACGGTTAAACACGGTATAGATGATAGGATTGAGAGCCGAGTTGCAGTAACCGAGCCAGAAGAAGAACTTGAACAGAACCTGATCTACACACTTACAAAAAATGTCAATAATGTAGGTTGTAAAGAAGGGGAACCAACAGAGAATGAACGCGCCTAGCACAATCCCCAAGACCAATGTAGCCCGTCGTTCCCTATGCCGAGCCAGCCGGCGTTTCTGCTCAGCGAAGCTTAGAGTTGTCCGTTCACCCCGTCGCCATTTTGTCCCGTGGCTACGCATTGTCTTCCGGAATCGATTTAAGAAACTGTGCCCAAGAGAAGGATTTGTTTGGTCGAGAGAGGTTGCGTTTGTCTCCATAGTGTCACCATTCCCTGAAGCTGCAGTCGATGCGCAGAGATTCCCCAATTCCGACTGGCAGTAAGACTGAGTTTCATTGTCGTTGTTTTGCGGGAAGTCGTTCTTGGTCGTAGACTGGTTTGATGTTGGGAGTCCGATAGAGGGATCAGCGGAGGGACCAACTGATAGTTGCGGTGGCGGAGTGCACTTGTGCTTCAGCGGAACGGCACAGGAGCCTCCTCCACCGGGCCTGTTATGCAACCGTTTCCGTGCTTCGTAGAAAACGCTCGCGTAAACCACAATAATGATGATCAGGGGGATATAAAAAGACCCAATTGTTGAGTAGAATACGTAACCAATATCGGTTGTAAGTTCACAGACGTAGCGGTCCGGTTGGGGTTTCCGCCATCCCATCAAAGGGGGTAGACATATAGCTGCTGAGATGAGCCACACCAGTGCAATCATTAAACCGGCCCGCCGTGGGGTGCGTGACTGCGTGTAGCTGAGTGGGAATTTGATGGAACAATATCGATCGAGGCTTATCAGACAGAGGTTCATTATGGAGGCGGTGGACAGAAGAACGTCAGTTGCGAGCCAAACTGTGCAAGGAATGCCTCCAAAGATCCAATATCCCAGCGCCTCTTTGACAAGTGATAAAGGTAGCACCAGTATGCCCAACATAAGGTCAGCAAAAGCGAGGGAACCAAGGAACCAATGCTGAACCCCCTTGAGATGCCGATCTGTCATGATGGCGACGATTACTAAAGCGTTTCCGACAACAACCAGGAACCAGATGATGGTGACGGAGACGCACATGACAATCATTTCAAGAGTAGAGTAGGTGGAGGTATTGTTAGTTCGAGGTTCAAGAACGTCAAGGACATGGTTCAAGGATGACATGCTGGTTGTGGTGACCGATAAATCCATAGTGAGTGTTGCCGGTGTTTTAAGATGTTTGCTTTAGGTCGCCAATGTATATCGTTCCGATTGTTAAATGAGCATTTTAGATAATTTATAATCTTAGTTTTTATTAAGATAAGATGTCTATCCTGGAAAAGAACCTGGAAAAAATGAAACGTTATATGTGAAATAATTTTTTTTATTTGATCATTACGAGTATAAATATATAAACTGCTATTTCTAAAATGAATGCAACATATTTTTTAATATATATAGTTGTTATATTGGCTTTCCCGATAAAACATGTAGCACTACCCAACCAAAATAGATCTACATATTATGTACCTACGTCAAATACGAATTAAGAAATTTATAGACAGCAAAAGTGTAAATATTGCAATCAAATTCTACATTATTGTAATAACATTTTGATATATTTACATTAAGTATGATCAAGTTTAATATATTTATGAAAGTATTTAACAAAAATACTTCAAAATATAATTTTTTTCAGTATTACAGTTATACATATTTACATTATTTTGTTTAAAGTTATATATTTTTGGTGATATTTTGTTCTTACAAAGAAATCATTTAATGCTAATTAAATCATTGAAGTGATGTTACTTCATACACCTACATCTTTTAAAAATACTATATAATGGGGCATTAACTTGAAATTTTAATAACAATCTTTTCTTGTATTGAATAGTTCTTGGTTTAACAATGACAATATGTGTAATGTATTTTAATTCTGATATTTTGATATGTACCTCAGCTATGTTATCGATGACTGGATAGATGTTTGTTAACATTGCTGTGATTAGGAATCAACACAATAACTAATTCATTTTAAAAATTGTTTGATTAAAACTTATTTTTCTAAAAGAAGATTGATTAGTGATGAGGTTATTATTAAATCTACCTACGTGATATTTAGTATAAAACAATTTTATTGTTAATACAATGTAATTTTTTTAGTTAAATAAAAACTAAAACAAAAACAAACTTAAATTTTGAAATTAGAACTAAAAATTATTTTTGTTACGGATAAAGCATGTTAAAATAATACAGACATACCTATAATAATATAACACGAAAACTCAAAAGGACTGTGAACAGATTTTTTCGTCCAGGCCAGACGAAAACAATAAACAAGGTTAGTGTCTCGTTGACTCAATCAAAATTAAAGTTATCGTCTGCATCCTCTGAATATTATAAATCTCTCTCACATACCTAACGGCAGATGAGCTACATAGCAAACTTATCAAAATTCGAGTTTTGCCTCAACATTTTTCTAAAACAACTACCTTGCATATGAAAACATTGAAGTGCTACTGAATTGTTGACTTTCTTTGCGCTAAGCTCTCTTGTTGTATTGGAGCAGTGCTTTGGAATATTGTAAAATGATAAGAGAGTTTCACTCAGATTATGAAGACCTTCCTTCAGCTATCCTCAACTCCTCGGAATATGTCGTACCTCCTTCAGTCAGTAGTCACTCAATAGGGGTACATGAATCGGGCAAGTTGAATTTCAAGTCAACGGCGTGCAGTTGTTAATTAAGTGTCGCTTCTGGTAGGTAAAAACAGTGACTCGCATTGTCTTAATATGCTCTAGAAGCAGCTGCGCCCATTTCGCTGTAGAATTATTAACTATTGGCCGAAGGAAAATCACTGTTAAATCCACTGAGCGAGCTAAGAAATACTTTTTACTGTTTCTCTAGTTAACTGTCTTCATTCTCAACCTCGCTGTTTCTTGAATGAGAAGAATTTACTCCCCCTTTTTTCAAAATCCTGTTTTCTTCTCTACACTACCAAATTTGCCTTTACTTCTTTTTTTAACTGTTTCTGTTGCCTTCGCGCTACCTGGATAACTTTTACATACTCTCAGATTCATAGAAATTTCTCAATCTTCACTGCGGTGACTATTTAGCAGATCCCACAGAAGCGGTGAATATTCGACGTGGAGGTATCGTATGCATATAGGTATAGGCGAAGTCGAAGAGTAATTTAGGTTCGAGAGACTCAGCACCCACTTTCTTATGTAAACACAGAGAGCCAACTTGTTTTAAGATTAAAAGAAGTCGAATATGACTACTGTATAATGGGATTTACGTGCAAAACACGATACCGCACCAATTTCATGAAATTTTAGAGGTCTTTAATCTAATTTGTAACATCTGTAGCGGATTTAAAGTCTATACAGGCAGCTATATACAGAACGCGATAAAAGAAGATCGTACCTATAAATCTGTGTGTTATGATTAACAGTAATTGACCAATGTTGAAGGTACATTTAAAATGTACTTTTAAGTAACTGCGTAATTAATTTTATTCTCTTTAAATTTCTAGTATACGATTAGTTTAAAATTAGATATACATTTTTTACAATGTCACCTCTATGCAAAAGAAACATTTATTAATTTTGAAAATATTAGATTTAACTGAACTATGTATGCAAATTAATAATTAATTAGTTCTGAAGTAATACCGTCGTTAAAAGGTTAAGCAAATAAAATATTATAAATTTGGTGAAAAAACAAATAAATTGAAAAATAATCATAAAAAAGAACAATTATAATAAATCGATTAAAATTAATTATAATATTATTTTACAGATATATTATTTAAAATATTTGAAGTATACAATTACACGATTGAGATAAAGAGGTAAAGTTATATGTTTTATATATTGGAACAGTAAGAAAAATACTATTTTATCGTAAATAAGTACATATACAAATCAATTCAATAAATAATTTAAAAACGAATTGAAATAGGAAGATAAAATAAAAATAAAAAAGAGGGTTAATATAACATATACATGTTAGGGGCAGATCAAGGATTTCTTATGGCGGCACCGACCAAAATAAGCACTGATTAAGCGAAAAAGGGGCGTATACCATAGCATCTTTAAATCATCTAAATAAGTTAATTAAAAAAATACCGCTTTATATTTTTTGATTATTTTAACATATTACATTTTAAAATACGTTTTGCATATAAAAGTTATCTATCGTATGTATATATTATTATAGTAATACAATTGCGAACATCAACATTATCACTCTATCAATTGTCAGTGAAATAATTACACAAAAAACATAAGATGTATGACTGTGTTCATAAAAAAATATACAGCAATTAATGTTAAATATTGACTACAATACAAATTATATGAAAATAAGACATAATTATGAAAAGTATTTGTCACTAAAGATGTCTCTACCGAAACAGAATTCATACATCAGATAATATAGTTTGTAAACAAAAACAAATTTTGTAGTTGCCCTTTTCCAGTCACGAAATGGAGTTGTAACTAAGGCACCTCGACCATCATTGTTTTTAGAAAATAGAACACAGTGCATTTCTGTCTATTAAAAAGGATACTGCTTAGGAATCAACGGGGACCACGTGCCCCGTTGGTTATGCGGTCTGGTGTTTAAAATAACCAAACAAAAGTCAATTTTAATAGCAACATTTATTGCGTGCGCTCTCCTTTAATAATACACATTATAACGTGATTGTGTAATTAATACGATAAATAAATAAATAAAACATATTACACATTCATATATGTGTCTTTTATATTTGTGTTATTTATTAATTGCCCGAAGGTCTTTCACCGATGAACTGAAGTGCACGCAAAAAATTCTGATTAGTATTATCATTTTATCTATTTAAAATCAAAGGATTTGTTTCATATTCATAAAATTAATAAAATGCAGTAAATTGCTTTAAAAAAATATTCTATCATTTTAACCTAAAGGTTATAAATAGGGGGTTCATAAAATGTGTCAGCGTAACGCTTATTACATATTAATAACAAAAACACACAATGCTTATAAATCAAGCACAGAAATATAGTTTAAATAATTCTATTAGTTGATGTTTGATTGATTCTTTTATTTATTATAAATTGTTGCTTGATGCATTAAAGCTTATGTTTAAATGTTTTAACACCTTATATAATACATATTATACATATATTATACACATATTATACATATTATACACTTCCTTGAAATAAAATTCTTAATATTGTCAGTTCATTAAGCAAAAATTATCCATTAATATTTTATTATTTTTGAATATTAGTCTTGTTGCAACACATAATAGTGAAAACTATTTTATTTTATATATATTTATTACTATTTTATTTCTTGTCCTCGTATATAATTGAGTAGTTTTAAGTGTACATGGTTACAGTACATATAAAGCTAAATGTAAATAATCTCAGTATTTAACTCTATCTTACTCAGAAATACTATAGTTATATGTAAAGTATTATATATTTCATCGCAAACACATTTTTCTAATTAATTAATATTTATATATAACCAGTAATAAATTTGTTAGTATAATTGTTCTATTCTATATATTAACTCTATATTTAACTGGTTGTAATAGTTTTGAGGACTTGACAAAAACAGATCTTCCAAAAATTAATACATTTAACTATGTACATTAATTACAATTAATATAAATTAATTAAATATAATATATATTAAATTAAATTAAGCATGCATATTAAATTTAAAATAATAACTTAGAAAATATGTGAATAACACAAAAAATATAACATGAAAATGACTTTTAGATTCTGTTCATTTGAAATATTTACTCTTAAATGTATTGTAATCAAAATTGAAAAATTTACTTATTATTGCCTTTAAAATAAAATATAAATAACATTTTTAGTTACTAATTGTAATTTAAACTTTAAACTTATACATATAAAATATATGTTATTAAAAATATTCAGTTCACACCAATTTTTTAATAAAAATATGTTTCCATTACTCTTGACATGAACAGTATAAAAATATTCAGATAAAAATATGCACTATAATATGAATATTTATTCATAGTAACATATCATTTATAATTCGTTCTAAGTATCTTTACATTTTGCAACGCACTTTGTATTAAACTTTTCGTTTTTGTACTTTCTTTATACTCGACCGTAATCTTTTTAAATATTTCTTTCTTGTAATGGTGAAGTCTACACTTCCCACTAAAATACTCAACCAGGGTTCAAATTTCACGAACAGCGTGAACACAAAGTTAAGTTCGAAGAAGAAAAATATTTTTTCAGTCTTGACCCAAATTGAAACAGAAGTAGATCTTGAATATAATAAAATTTCAACTTTCTTCCTGCCCATTGAAATTTAGAAACATAAAACATGAGTACTACAGATAGTACAGATGAAACCGAGATATACCAGATAGCAAGAATAGCGAGCGAGTTGATATTCTTTCTACAGTTTTGTGGTGGTTACGGATTTTGTCTTTTCCACTTTATAATGAATCGCTAGAACGATGGAAAAGCTGACGGCTCGGCTAGGAGTTATTCTGGTTGAGCTGAATACTAAGAGCGAAAAAAAAAGAACTGTTACAACATGGCATGATAATGACAGAAAGCGCAAAGAACGAAATAGAAGATGGAGACGAAGAGGACAGGATGGAATACTCTCACCGCATGTCCTTTCAGTTTAATTAGAGGTAGCTAGATTCTCGAGGTAGACATTCTCCGGAGGGTCGCCCAGTCACAACTCCAAAGTGAGCTTAAGAAGATTCCTGTCTCAATCTGAACATTCTCCCTCTAACTAGCTGGGAGTGCAGCGCGAACAACACGTTCACAACCAATACTTAAACATCGTGCCATGGGGATGTGCGCGGAAACACCTTACCCTCGTCATATATTTCTTTTTCTGTGTATTTTTTTTCTCGAACTTCAGTAGTGATGACCTTATTCAGTTCCCCTCCCTCTCTTTGAATACGCCCTTAACTCGTTGCATCCGCTCCCATTTTGCAGTTCTTGGTCTCGAGGGCTTTTTAGAAATCTCGCGACTAGGAAGAAAGTATAGATAAATAGAAAACGTGACCGCAAGGGCAGTAGTCGTGAATGGAAGTGAGAGAAAATGGTATCCCAGGGCTTACTAACCCATCCGAAGTACACTTGAGCCTTTTAATTATTTGGTCTATACCTTTCGTCGGTTGGATACATCGCTGCTCATATTTATTCATCGCTTGTTAAATGTATATATTTGTATATGTGATTCTAATTATAAAAACAGGTGGTTACGCTAGCAGCTTTTATGTATGTAAATACAATTTGTATACTGTTAAAATGAGATTGATGAAACAGTCCTAGAGGCGTTTATCTGATTAAAGGATTATTCGCGGCTCTAAAACTGTAAAACGAATACCTTTACAAATAATGAAGATTCTAGATAGAACAAATTTAACATCTATATATTGTATAGCTTAAACATTATATCGAAAATCTTTAAGCAGAAAGCATATTCCAATGAGTTTACATGGGCATGTGTAAATTCAAAACCATACTGTAAGTAGGTATAATGAACACATACCAATTCTTATTCATTAAAAGCAAATGGCTCCAGAAATTTTAAATATCAAATGTCGATGGTTTCTACAAAAAGTAGCTCTTTAGTGAATAATTTTGAAAAGTGATTACATTTGGTTTCTATAAAAATTAATTTAATTTCCCATATAAAAAATACAAATCTTATTAGTAGTTAGTTAGCTATTTAATTTGAAATTTTTGAATTATAGGCATAAATACAAATACAAATTTGCTACATTACTTTCTTCTTTCCAAGGTGTAAATATATTATGAGTTATACTTCACTAAGCATAAGAAAACTTTAAATACCCTTTCTTTGTATATAATCGGTATAGTGTTATCAGTCTATTAGAATATTATGTACTTTATATATGTATTATACAATTGAATAAATATATTTTTTATTTTATATTGTATTGTATTGTATATATAATAAAATGGTATCTTAATTTAGATAGTTAAATTTCCTATACTTGTGCTACACAGTAATATCTTATTGAAACATTGTTTGTCATGTCAACTTTAACAAAAATCGAAATAATTTATTATTAATTATAGAACTGATAAGCTTTTGGACTTTACGGGGTTAGATATTCAAAAACATAAACAATAGTGTTTAATACATTTATACATATTAGCATATCTTTAACACATGTTACTTTAACGTTATTATTATTATTGTCATCTATACTCTGAGAAGATACGTATCATTTTCGCTTTTGTGAATAGCAAATCTAAATTCTTAGGATTCTTTAATGTAGATTTTACTTATGCTTCGGGAAATGAACATACTTGTGTAACAAAAGCTTCATCATAAATCAAAGAATATATTATCTCTTCTAGGAGCAAAATTTCCAGAAAACTTATAGAATATGTTTATATAGAAATATACTTTTATTTCTTAAACATATTGTGTCATTTTTCTTGCCTATCTTTTTTTTGAACAAATAATGTCAGATAATGCACTGCAGATAAATTATTTGAAAAAGTGTTATTTTCAGTTAATGCATTATATTTTTTTGAGAAAATGCGTTAAATGTAGACATACAAGGTCGTACTGTGGAATTTAGTTCACTGTATATAAATTCTTCTATTTTACATAAAAGTTAGAAACATATTTCAAATATTGTTAGAAATGGAAAAAGTAAAATGTGTTAACAAACTAATTTTCAAAGATTATGAAATTTAAAGTCATTAATCTGACAATTGTAAAGTAAATACAGACTACTTATTATGATACTAAGTATATTTCCAAGACTGCAGGTATCATCTAAGTAAATTCGTTAAATATATTTCTACTTGAAGTATGTAATGTGATGGAAATAATAATAAACTTTATTCTATGCAATATTCGTTTATTTATTGAATGTCATAATTGACACAATTTATATACCGAAATTAGTTATATAATAACGTATAAAAGTATTGATTAAAAATAATTCTTAATACCTATTATTATAAACAATGAATTTTTATTTTTAAATGTATTACATTTTTAAATTATTAAAAATTTATAATTTATAATTAATTTATTATAATACTTAAATTTTTCTTAATTAAACGTTTTAATGAATGAGGGCAATACTATTTTTTCAAATCAAGAGATAGATGTTATAATTCCAGTTCTTACTTCTGTACTATTATTATATAATAATATAATATATAATTATATAACAATTATTATATTATTATATTATATTATAATTATTAGCGTGTTATTTGTGTTATTGAATCTTATATCATTACCCATTTTGAATTCTTTATATCATTTAAATGATATAACTGGGTTGCCAAACAGCAGTACCTACATACATGATTGACTTAGTAATAATCATTATACTTTACTCTTCAAATAAGAAACACAGTTTTATTTCTACATCATTTGGTAGATTTTCATTTTTATGAGTAAGAAATATGTACTTTCTTTTTAACATCCTAACTTCATAGTTCTTCTCATTGATAAATGTATAAGATGTGTATAACTGGAATTATAATTATATACCTATATTGAAATGGTTAAAGTTATAAAATTATTTTTCCTTTTAAACCGTTTTAGATATTACCAAAATCATTCATTTTTAATTTAGGGTTTTCAAACAACTATCTGCTTATGATAAAGAAACAATTATGAGACAAATAAAAAATAACGTAGGTATCCGAATAGTCATAATATAATAATATAAAATAGTACTGATTACAAAACTTACCTAATTCAGGTGTATTATTATTCGTTGGCAGTATTTTTAAAATTTCCTCTAAGCAAATTATTCATGAACCACTTTAACTCACAAAAAATATCCAAGTTATACAAAACAGTACAAGTTACTAAATCGGGGAAATCTGGAGAACTACGTTAAAAATTTACTTTTCTGAGCAAAATCCACCATTTTCTAACAGCCAATCACATTTTGCTCACAATATTTAATCATTGTGATTGGAGGACACAAATACTTTTTTTAAAACTCTGATATGTCATCGAGAAATATTCTACGCAAACAAATAAAAAACACATGTAAATTTCATAATTATTATAGTTAATATTATAAAATAATTTAAAAAAGGATTATTTTTCTAAAAAATATAAATTTTAAAACAAATAAATTTATAATAAAAATATTTTTCTAGTTTGTGATATTTATTTTTAATGATAGAAAACAAAGAATTAAAAATTAAGTTTACTTTTAGGATATATTAATATATTAATATATTAAAATTAAATATAGATTTATTATTAATTAATATAATAACAGAAATAATAACGGTATAATTAAATATAGCCTTTTTATGTATACACATACTATGGTGTTATTATATATTGATTATTATATAACATAATGACAACATTTTATTTTTTTAATATTTTGTACCTCAATTTTGTACATATTTCGCTCTCTAAATAGTTGTCGGTCATTAAATATATACCTAATGCTTCTATGTTATATTTATTAATGTACGATTATGTTATTACATATATTACTCGATGTATTCAATGAGTTTTGAAACCTTTTTGAAAACTGACTGTTGCTTGATTATTATAATTCGCATATAAATGTAAATATCAAGATAAGTCGAAATATATTTGTAAAATTGAGTTCGAAGAACATATTAGTAAGTTTCAAGTATATCAGCTAATCAATATATTGCTTAACAGCACTAAAGTGAACTATAAACATGTTAAACATAGTTAATTAAATCCAATACGCCCCCCCCCTACAATTAATAATCATGGAGTTATGAATTACAAATAAATATACATTTCATATAAAATAATGCACGTATACATTTTAACAACGTTATATATGACTATATATTAATTTCAATACTAAGCTGTAATGTAAATGGGAATGCTTATAACAGATAAACACTAAAATATCGTTTTCAAGTCAGTTGACTTTGTCCTTTTAGAAGTATGTATCTTTCAATCTTTTAATGTCGATATTGAATCTCTGGTTTAACACTTAATTATATAAAAGTCAGCAGCATTCAATATTTAATGTTTTTGTGTATTTGTTAGCAGCAGCACGTATATAG
>JAYRBW010053447.1:0-11081 GCA_036023295.1 Invenusta paracnida
AAATGATATGCAATGATATCTTATTACAAACCAGATGTATGAAATTGTTGTCTGGATTGTCACAGACAATGTATTACGCAACTATAGATTGAGACCAGGCATACACTAAATAGCAGGCATAAAGCAAGCTTCTAATTTATACTCTGCACTATTTAGTCTATATTATACCTACTCAAAAAATAAGATTTTAGACCACTAAAAAGATATAAATATAGGCCACCAATACAGCTATATGTATATTATCTATAATTTAATTTATAACTATGCAATTCCGAATTATGCGAAAAATCTTTCTGCCAATACATTTTTATCTCCGGTTTGTGACTAATGCCCATGTATAAGCTTAGTGCGAAACAATGCTTCATCTCCCCTACATCTACATCCCGCTCACTGAATCATATGGGATCCAGCATCTCTTTCACCGAGACCTAGCATTGGTACAGTTTACCAAATGCTGCCACAGGTCATTCGAAAGAAAAAATTCTATACAACTATAAAGCTCAGTTTGAAAATCATCCTCGGATAAGTCTGGAGACAATCCAACTGCACCAAAAAATTCTGGGAGATGGGGCATTTGATCATTATGGTCAAACACTTCCTCCCAAACCATAGCATCAGCCGAAGAAGATGAAGAACTAGCAGAACTACTAGAAGAATTACTTATACCAGACAGACTACTAGACGAACCATCAGAGGAAGATGAGGAAGAACTATACATGACTAAAACATAATTTAAATAAACTCACAGAATCAAAGAAGCAAGAAATATATATCTATGATCAAGCTAATAGCAAATTCAGGATTACTAAGAACGTAAAAAAAGGAAAAAATAATGTGAAATAGAAATTCAGTCAATATACTTATAAATATAAATAAGTACGGTCTCAACTATACCAAAAAGAATAAATACAAATATACAAGAATAAGCTAACTAACGTAATAAAGATGCTAATAAATGCAAAAATACTACTATAAAATACTATAAGAAATACAATCAAGATATTACTAAATTTAGCAATACAAAATACAAACTAAATACTACAAATAATAAATACATGCAAAATATACAATAATCAACTAGCAAAATAAAAATACTAAGAAAGACTCTAAAATTACTACCAAATACTCGAATACTAAAATCTAAGAATAAATGCAATATAAATACAAGATAAAACCAAGAAATAGACCAAACTAACAGACAGTCTTGCCAGCCTGGTGCTGGGGGTACAAATGGTCATGGCAAGACAGTCTTTCCATCCGCAGCATAACTGGTTAAAATGACAGAATTTGTATAAAACAGATTTTTATTAAATATTTACAATAGTAATAATTCATAATTGTATTAAATAATCAAAAATTAAATCCTAGAAAATAAGCATCAAAGTGATATCAACAGTATACAAATCTGGATGGGATTTGTCGACTTTTTTATGTCTATAAGATGTCCTTTTGACAAAAATGTCAATATTTTCTACATGTTTTCAACATCATTTTTCAGTTTGGAAAAGTAATTGTATAACTAGGATATTTTTTATTTTATAATATATTTTAAATATATATCAAGTTAATATAAAAATATATGAAGCATTAATAGGCAAGTAAGTGATATACTTATATTTGATAAAAAATTATGTATATCTGAGCTGTAGACTGCACTATAAAATACTATTTTTATACCCTTTGATACCTAAGGCCTTATCAGTTATAAGATTATATGTAATTGATTTATTATATAATATTGTTATCATATTTATTTATAATGTTATTTACTATTTGGGCACACATTTAGTTTAATGTCATCCTACTTTTAGTAATGCAATAGAACTGCTTAAAAAGAAGAAATTGTTATGAATCTGTCAAGGTCATTACTGTATGTAGTAACACAATTGTTATAAACCTTTATAACTATTTCAATTACTGTTACACATAATTATTTGTTTGTAAGATAATAAAGTTTAGTTTATTTATGTATTTAGTTTAATTTAGTTTAAGAATTACTTTAGTTCAATAATAGTTTACACATTGACAATATCATATATAGAACTTTAATAATCTCTTCTTTTTAGCAGATTGTTCTATCATTAAAAGTAGGGCAACTCTAAATTATGTGTGTGCCACTATTTGTATTTGGGAAATATATGATATAAATATTTACAGTAATTATAATAAAAGTTTAATTAATACTAACATTCATTATAAAATAATAAAATAATTTATTTATACCTCTTCATTTGTAATGGCAGATTTTTATAATATGGACCTCTGTTGTGATAAACTACAGAGATTTGTTATGAAGTGGAAATATCTCTCTCTTATTGAATAATGAACCTATATTATAGGAACTTTTTATGACTTATATTTCTTTCTTTATATAGTTTATAACTTATATTCTATAATATATAACTATAGTTATTTTAATACTAATAGTATACTACCAACTACAGGGTGGCCACACTAAGTCAAAAATAAAATTCAAGTATATTTTGAGTATATTTCAAAAAAATACTAGTATATATGTTATATATGATTTCCCACAAAAAATTAAAAACATTTAACTACTGTAAAAAATTGTGTATTGGTAAAATGAATAGTTCATTTATACAGCATGTAGTAAGAGATCAAAAGTAATGTTATATGTAATGGAATGTAATGAAACAGTAAGATTAAAAAGTACATTAGAACAGTCCTTTTTTGAATGCTGCTTTGACTGCAGCATTAATGCATTCTTCTTCCATTCTTATTTTAACCAGATTTTGCCTAATTCATAACAGCCATAAAGACTCTGTTTGCACCTACCTAATGAGAGCTCAGCATGCCAGGGTTGCTGAATTCTCTGCAGCCATAAGGATCCTGCTTAGCAAAAATATTTTAATGTTATTAGAAAAGTATTAAAAAATATTGGTTGTTACTAAATGGAACAACAGACAAAATTTTTGAGTGAATAAATAAAACGTAAAAGTTGTTTAATTAAATAAAAATATTTTCTTAAATTATATAATACTTACATTTAAAAAATTGTGAGTGTCCAAATCAGGTATTAGGCTAAAAAATAGCATGAACAGAATTTTAAAATGCAAGTATAAAGATAAAAATTTGAGGATAAACATAAAAATTTGAGTATATTCCAGCATAATTTTAAAATTCAAGTATATTTGAGTATATGAGCAAATTTTGAGGATATGTGGCCATCCTGTAACTATTATATATAAATAGTTTTCTATTACTATATTTTAAGAATACTAATACTAATAGTTATATTTTTTTCTTAATAGTTTATTTAATAATTATTTTTTAATAAATTTTCTTTGTTAAATTGTATAAAATTTAAAGTATATTTAATGTTATAAACTTTTATAATGAATGTATTGATTTGTTTTTATGTATAAACTTTAAATATATTTGTCTGGTCTATTGACATTATTACCCTTTTACTTGTTGCCATTATAACTTTATTATTTTTTGACATTTGAACCCTTTTATACTTGATGATGTTTTGACTTGTTGACATCTAATTTTGTTTGTTCTAACATGTTGACATTTTGACTTGTTAATAATGAAGTGAACCCATTATACTATACCTACTTGAAGAATTTATATCACTTGATTTGTGTACTGTTACTGATACTTAAATGTGTTTAAAACTAGCCATGCCACTCTTTTAAGTATATAGTTCATGATATATAAACCCTTATGTTTTATATCCAATTAAAACAACAACCCTTCTGGCCCATGTTTATGTCTGTCCAAGTTTAATATGTGTCTATATAAGTCTGTTGTCTACTGTTGTGAATTGTCCAGGTCTAGTGCTCTGCTTTATATCTACACTATATTAAATCTGATTGTCTTTATTCCAAGGTAATATTCCAAGAATCTGTATTTGATAAAAATTATTAATTTATTGTAGATACATTTCATTTCCTTACTTATTGCTTCAGATTATATAAGAAATGCTAATAGTAATGTAATGGTAAGACTTGTAATTGTATTCTTTGAATATTAAATATTAATGACAATGTATTGTAGTTGTACCTTGGCTTAATTACTAACTTAACCGGTTAACTTAACATTAACTATGTATATATGGACATGGTATAATGACTTTTTATGGACATAGAATTGTTATTAAAACAATTTTATGATGATGTACTAGCTGATGCAAAATAATTGCATCATACAATTATATATCTATCATGCACCATTGGCCTCATAGTCGTACTATAAAATATAACATTTTCAATGTAAATCATCCCAATTACTCTTTGAATTGAAGCCTTGACACTCAGATAAAGATGTCCTTTGATTCGCAATATACTATCTTATTATTGCTTACTTTGTGGTTCCTTACGTAAATGTCGGGGAAATTAGAGAAATAACCTTAACTTAAATATGATTTAAATTGCGCATTTGTTTACTGAATAATATCTTAAACAAATTATATTTATGCAACTTTGCATCGCTTTAAGACATTTTTTGTGAAAGTCGTAATAATAAATCGAATTATATGTAATACGTGTAAATGGAATAATATCTAATTTACATCAGGAATTCAAATAAACCATTATATTAAATTTAGGTATACCTAATATATTTAGCGTAATAATTACATTTACGATGCAAAATGTACCTAATACAATTGTATATCTTAAGACTTAAATCTTTATAGGTGTGAATAAATATAAATGATATATGTATATATTCTAATGATGATAAATTTGTGTGTATAAATAGGGGCAGTGGACACGGGGCCCGAGTATAATTGGCCCCTTAAATATTTAAACCTTATATAGGGATACTCTCGCATGTCTGTTCTCCCTTTGTTATTGATTAAAAAACGACAGTATAGATGTAATTGTATACTAGAATCAATTGTTGCTTATTTTTACTTTTAGTTAAAAGCATACCTACTCTTTACCGAATTTTTGAATACGTTGTGATTCTATTTATTTATTGGCCAATTTATCATTATAAAGTTCATAAAAACTTTTATAAATTTATAATTTTTTTATAAATTTATAATTTTTTTATAATTTATATATATCGTATAGCCAATAAGAAAACGTCCATGACGTGTCTACGTGCCTTAAGTATGAGATAAAAACAAAATGGTTGCCTTTCTTATAATACCGTGGTCCTTGAAAAAAATATAACAGGATTGTCCTTAATTTTTAGATAATGCTCTTATTATTCATACCTAGATACTTTTATTCTTTGTACAATCAGTAGGTATAACCTTAATTTTATGTGAGTGCAAATACAGAAGAGGGGGGCGTGTATGCACCCACACCCACCCCTCCATAATTAAATGCCCTATAATAGAATTTTTCTAAGATAAAACAAATTTTGTCTGAAATTATAATGTTTCACTTGAATATTACGTTCTTAATCGCTTATTATATTGAGTTGGTTAATATGAGTGCATGCCAGCATAGAGTAATAATACCAAGAGAGTTCACTCGGTCAAAAAATCATAAATATGTTTGTTTAAATATTCAGAGTTCACCATTTTATATTCCCACCAATGCGATGGGAAATATGGTAATTTACGTCTAAAATAGTATAAAAATCGAATTTCAAACTGGCAAATGTTCATTATAGAAATTATTGGTATGAAAAATAAAAATATAGAAATGTGCGCCTGAATTAGAGCTACAATAATATGTAACTTATAGAGGAGTATAGCTTGAATAACAAAAAAGTTTTTTGATAGCCTCAAATATAGTTTTGCCTACTTATAAGACGTAGGAATACGAAATAAAGTGCATTACAATAAAGACTATGCATACCAAATGTAGGCAAAACTAGTTATTTGCTGCTTTCAAAAAACTTTTTAAAATATACTCCAATAAATTACATATTATTGTAGCTGGCATTCTGACGCACATTTTGATATTTTTGGTGCAGTTTCAAAATGGGTGGATTTTCCGCTTGAATCAAAAGAGTGAGCCTTCTTTACAACTTATATTTGTTGGTCATTATAGTGTGAACCAAACATTTATGGTTTTATATGACGTTATTATTACTACTTTAATAGCACGTATTATTATAAATATAACTATTTTAACTATTTTCGTTTTGATTGAATGACTTATTTAAATTTTATTTAAAATGAATATTTATTAATAATATACTACTCTTTTTATGGGTATAAAGTAGCATGTTACCTTAAATAAGAGAGGCATTTTTTAAGCATTTTAAAATTAAATTCGAAATCTACATGATTGAATTACCTTGTACATGTAAAGTTTGTTAGATGTATATACATTCAAATGCGCTAAGTGAACTCTCTTTGTATTAGCTTACTCTATGTATGCCAGTTTTAATGCAAGTATATACACACGAAGTTGAAAAAACAGTTGAGTCATTTGCTTCAATAAATACCTGTTAAATGTCTCAACAATTTTCACAGTGATAATTTTCAATAAGTAATTACAACAAAAATGATGTGTGAATATAAATATTAAACATTGTATAAGAATAAATAAAAATAATAAATATATTCTAACATAATCTTTTGTGTATAGGTATATTTACTGTAGTACAAAACAAATTTATTTAGTAGGTACTGCGGTTTTTGTCGGCACAAACCGTTGGCTTTCAATTTTAAGGGTGTTTAAAATATTGGCAATAAACGATGAAAAATTTTCATTACACTAATTTAGAGAAATACGAACGCCAACTTTGTTCTGTCTGTATTCTGGCCCAGATCAACGAGAATAAGAAAGATAAAATTATTTCCTTGCGATTAAATAGAATGCATACTGCCCAGTCGACCAATCACACTATTACTGTTTTGAATGTTTATATTAAACAGCAGAGTATATAAAATGTCCCTTGCACAGGCGTTTCGGATCCTTAAGGTCTTAAATGTTGAATTGTTAAACATCTTATAGGCATAGCGATAAGTATCCAAGCTATAAATAGTAAATATAGTTAGAATAGCTCCAAAGAGCGCAATAAACTTATGAATTACAAGTATCTATCAATAATAGTACTATTAGAATATACAGACAATATTATAGATTATAATTGTCTTTCAAAATTTGCATTAATTTGCATAAATTGCATATATGTGCACAGACAATATTATAGATGATAATTGTCGTGAAAATTTGCTGATACAGACCCATTATGTTTATAGATTATCCAAAAATTGTCGAATATACGGCCTTAGTTTCACATTTGAAGCATTTTAAAAATCTAGGTTATTTTCACTCTATGTATATGAGTCCAAATCACCCATCGCCTCGTCAGATACTTGCAGTGGAATCACAATTCATAAAACTAAGTACGATTGAATTAGTCCGTGAAGTAAAAATTATGGCGTGCTTTTACTAAACTGGGTACACACAAGTGGTTGGAACTGCTTCCTAAACTATTGACCTGCTGTAATTACAGCCATCATCGTATATAGGTACTTGGCCGTGCTCCAAGTCAAGTAATTACTCCTGATAATGAGACAGATGTCTGGTTACACTTATATGGAGAAAAACCTACCAAATGGAAACCAAAGTATAAACTCAGTGAGCGGGTACGAATTTTCAGACACAAGCCACCCTTGAAAAAGGTTATTTACTCAACTGGAGTGAGGAAAAATTTCTGGTTTCAATACAAAATACACCTCCGTCCCCTATACACTGCGTTCCCTATCTGGCATGAGTATAGTGGATGGTAGCTTTTATGAGCAGGAGATGCAGTGAGTGAGTGCACGTGATGAAACCTATCGTATTGATATAAGGTCATTCGAACACACAGTAGTGGTGTGCATAAACAAGTCCTTGTGCACTGAGAGGTTATAAACGTGAAAAGCATACTTAAATACCTTATGGTCAAATAACTCGTATAGAAGATGTCCCATATTAATCAAAGTTATGGCTTTTACATTGTTCTCTATCTCAAGCAATGTACATGACGATGGCAACGAAAGCGATACAAACACGCCATCTCACTATAAAACCCAGCTGTCTAATATAAATATCAACTTGGATGTTCCGGGAGATCAATGAGAAGTCGGTCTAGTTGAAATGACCTTTGTCAGTTCAATCAAAATAATCAGTAAGGGAGAACAAATTCATATCCACAAAACTTAACAAAAGAAAACTGCCTATTTTACTATTTAACACGAATGCGTTCTTGAAACAAGATCGGCTTATCACCGAGAAACGGGTGATTCTTATTAGTAAACACAAATATTTAGACCTTTTTCTATATGGTATTATGATAGTTAAGGGAGATTTACTATTGCAAGGAAAAATTACTCACTTAAGTCCATAACAATGGAGCCCTATATACCGCCGCCTTCATATTTGGATTTGGGAGTGTAGCAAACACGAATATAACTTAAGGGGAGAAGAACACAATAGAAGTATTTCATTCTCTTAAGGTAGTATTTGTTTCCTTGGGACAGCTGCCTCCGCCTAGCGTACAACTTTGGTTAAATAAATAGTGCTTTGGTGGGTGGACATTTAACTCTACTTTTATTAAGGGTCCTCTAACAAACAATGTGGCGGCTATGAAAAGTATGTAAACCCATTCAAAATGTAAATAAGTTGGACAATTGATAACGGATGGTCCATGCTTAATTATAGGATCGTTAATTAACTCTTTTAATCCATTAATGTAATTTGAAAATTGAGTTTCAAAGCCAAAAACAGTAATTAATAAAAACATCTTCAACACCTTAATTAACTCCAAATTACAATCCCTCACATCCGATTTATTCATCATTTTCGCACATTTTTCAAGTTTTACTTACTTTTCAGGGTATTTCATATGTCTCAGGGTTCCCAGGATAGTAATCCTCACAAAATTCTTAATATTCTTAATTATAAGTTTAAAACAACCTATCTCCGGCTGTTTCAATATTTTTTAAACTTCTTAATAAATATTCACATTATTTAAGTAAAAAATACAAAATTTTCATTTAATCACCTTTTCACAAACTGGCTTTTTTTAGGAAATTGGATATTTTCATTCAATTTTTATTATTTTTAATAAGTAACAGCTAGAAATAGATTTCAATATTACATTCATAATCGTGGATATGATTAACACAGCAATAACAATGAATAGGAAAAAACGCTACTACTCTACACAATAGTGTGAATAATTAATGTGAAGCTTTCAGACGCTTTCGTTATTCAGTTTTTTCACTCACATCTCATTTCGACTCTCGAGAGTATAGTTATTCTGCTCTCATACTATATGTTTCCTAGGAAACCATATTAGCTCGCCACTTAGGATACGCGTACCTATGTATGCACTATAAACCTGAAAGATTCATTATTGTAATTGTTCTCGAAGTAACAGGTTTTGTGACTCTTTATGTTACTTAATTTACAACAAAATGGATACATCCCGTTCTGTTGCTCAAACCTCAGAGACAAAGACGACGAATTGCATTTTGGGATACACCAAATTTGCAGGGTTGGATGAGTGGGGCCAAGAGCGGAGTGTCCATTTCTTGAGACGAGGGCTGGATGAGTGGTGCAATAGCGCAGTGTGCATATCTCGATAAGAGGGTTGGATGAGTGATGCCAAGAGCGGAGTGTCCATTTCTTGAGACGAGGGCTGGATGAGTGATGCCAAGAGCGGAGTGTCCATTTCTTGAGACGAGGGTTGGATGAGTGATGCCAAGAGCGGAGTGTCCATTTCTTGAGACGAGGGTTGGATGAGTGGTGCAAGAGCGCTATGTCCATATCTCGATAACAGCTAGTTGGATGAGTGGGGCCAAGAGCGGAGAGTCCATTTCTTGAGACGAATTGGTGTATTAAGCAATTTTTCGTTTTTGTCTTTGGATAAGAAGGTTTGAGCAACAGAACGGGATGTATCCATTTTGTTGTAAAGTAGAATAGAGTCACACAACCTGTTACTTTGAGAACAATTACAATAATGAATTTTTCAGATTTATAGATATACATACATAGGTACGCATATCATAAGTGGCTAGCTAATATAGTTTCCTAGGAAACATATAGTATGACAGCAGATAACTACTCTCGAGATGTGAGTCAAAAAACGAATAATCAATACTAAATAATGGATCAAGTGTCTGAAAGCTTCACATTAATAATTCACACTATTGTGTAGAGTAGCATCGTTTTTTCCAATTCATTGTTATCGCTGCGTTAATAATTACCACGATTATGAATGTAATATTGAAATTTATTCCTAGCTTTACTTATTAAAAACAATTGATATTGAATGACAATACCCAATTTCCTATACAAAACCAGTTTGGGAAAAAGTGATTAAATGAAAATTTTGTATTTTTCACTTAAATAATCTGAATATTTCTTAAAAAAGCATAAAAAATAGGGAAACAGCCGGAGACAGGTTGTTTTGAACTTATAATTAGGAATATTAAGAATTTGTGAGAGATTACTATCCTGGGGAGCCCTGAGACACCTTGAAAACCCTGAAAAGTAAGTAAAACTTGAAAAATGAGAAAAAATGATGAATAAATCGGATGTGAGGGATTGTAATTTGCAATTTTTAAGGTGTTGAAGCTGATTTTGTTAATTACTGTTTCTGGCTTTGAAACTCAATTTTAAAATTACATGTGAACAGTTACTTGAAGACCATAGGCATGGATTGACCTAAATGCTACAACCAGGGACTACTAAATAACACCGGGACGCAAAATGCAATAAAAGGGTCTACTCAGTCGTGGGGCGATAACAAATGATTTTAAAATGATATATTTAATACCAATTAACATGAAATTTTTGTTTATATATATTAGAATTTTGAGGCGCATCTTATCGTATTAAATTCGATATTGTGAAATTACTAAAACATCATTTAATTAGTGTCTAAAAAATATTACATTTATACTTTAATAATCATTAACCACAATCTTTACATAAATAACAATTTAAAGTATTTACCGCATTATAGTGTTATCGAATATATAAATAATCAAATAAATATAAAGACAACTTTCACTGGACTGATTAGGTTGGAATTTCATATAGGTATTAACAAATCCACCACATGGCCCGTACTCTTTTTCAAGAAATTTTTTCCCTGACTTTTTTTACGTACCAAATTTACTAATATACAAAAAAAGATCTACCCAAATT
>JAYRBW010053458.1:0-11081 GCA_036023295.1 Invenusta paracnida
GGATATCCAGGGGGCATATTTTTATCCAGGACATATCCAGGATATCAAGGATATCCAGGATCGGTAGGAACCCTGAAATGGAATATATCAAAATCAGAGATTTTAAAAGTGATGATCAACCAAAATAGAAAATTCAAGAAGGATAAAAAGGAAGTCTTATAAGTATTTCAAATATCTAAGCAGCTGGCTCAGCTCTAGAGAAAGATCTCAATATATTCAAGTATACTTGAAAGATACAACTATAAGGGTCTAAGCAGCTCTCTCAATATGATTAACAAGTTAGAATTTAGATAATGTCTGAAAATTAGCCTGTTCCATATGGACCAAACTCATCTTCAGAACAATAATTAAACCAGTGCTCTTGTATACTTACTATATTAGATAATAGTGAGACAAGGATGATGATAAAATATCTGAATATGAACACTAACAGACTTGATGGGTGCAATATATATATATTTCCTGCTGGCCAGACCAAAGGTCACATACAGAGTACATATCACCAACACAAGACAAGGCTATACAACAACCTGTGTCCAAAACAGTTTAAGAATGTAGACTTTGATTTTTATTTATTGGTCATACTTATTGTACATGCAATTTGAGTTTGTTAATATTAGGTGTAAGAATCTTTGACAAGAAGTAATTTAGGCCATAATTTAATTTTTTTTGGAAAGTAAATAGATATAATTAACAAATAACCTTTTATATACTACTAAAAGCTGGCAGCTGCTGGTGGCTGCAACCACACCATATAATTATTAAGCATTTCACTATCCTCCCATTTCCTGCATTAAATTATTTTTTGCAGTTTTTGATTTAAGGATAATGATTCTCAATATTTACTAGAAATGTTATATGTCAAGATTTTTGACACCTACGATGCCATAGGCTACAGACAAGCATTTGAGTAACTATTCTATTGGAAAATGTTTTTCCATCAATTTTCTGCACACCAGATTATGATACAACAGACAAAATTCTGTGCTTGGACCTGCTGTCCAGTCTGCAGGTTTTTTTTAACTATTAGTTTATCAAAAATAGTTATACATATTATATAAAACTAATTTTATAAACACCTATGCCAGCAATTAGATTATTATTATTTTTTTAAGTACAGATACTTGTGCTGTGCCTTGCAACTAAATAAATTGAAAGGTACAAATGCCTGCCTTCACACCTGAAAATTTGCGCTTACATGTTGGATTGGGAAAATTTTGTGTGCCAGATCTGGCTTAAATCATCCACAAAAAAAAATCTTGTCCTGTTGTATAACTGACACTGGGATTTGGATGGCCAGACATGAAAAAAGGGCAAGAAAATTGCTCCAGCTACATCAAGTCCATCAAAGATCAATTTGCCAAAGCAATGCTATCCTAAATCAAGACTGCAGAAATGGACCACACAACATGGAGGCAATATCAATAATGTGAATTAAACTAACTTATTCCCCAAAAAATTTCATTTAAGTTTAAGTTTAAAAATGTTAACCTAATTTTACCACTGACTTTGTCTTTTGTCATTTTCAAAACTATATTTTGTTTGTAAAATCTAAAATGTATTTGCATTGTTAATATTGTTGCAATTGTAATGATATATATAATATTTAAGCTTACATGACACATATCCGAAAACGATAAAAAGCACTGCAAGAGCTGAAAGACGCATTTTTCTGGACAAAAGGGAATCAAGCACCAAAAATATTAAATCAACCACGTTTAGTGTCAAATGTTCGGTGGCATTAATTTTACTTAATATAGTTAACTAAAACAACGTGCGGTTTTTCGCTTTAATTGTTGTTAATATGTTTAGTATATAGGTATATATATCATGCGTGTCCGTACGTGGTTGAGGTTGTCGGGTGCAAACGACCCTCCTTCAAATTATCAAGAGACCCGTACGAGTAATCTGCATAATCTGCAAAACGTTGTTTTGACGAAGTGCTCAAATTACCAATTTTGAAAACTTTTTTGAAAACATTACTTACACACATTTGTAATAAATTATATAGGCTATATATGTTTACCATATATATTACAATATTATATTTTATTTAATATTTCTAAATTTAAATCGATTGCTTATTTCCAATAAACTCAGTATAAAATATTCACTTATTTTTAAACTGTCAAACATATTACTTTTAGATACTCACACAATATATTTTAATAAATAGAAAATTAATCTGATTATAATAAAATCGATTCTATGCTATTTTATTTTAGGTATCATAGATATACATAATAAATATACCTATAGAAAAAAATTAATAAAAATAGATACTTAATAAAATGAGGAATATACAATTATTCTAAAATTTATACTACTTTTTCTAGATTAAAATTACTAAGTTGCAGAATAATTTCTTATTGCCAGCACGTAGAGGAAATATGAACAATAAATTATAATACGATCAATTTATATTTTTCTGATGAATCATGAAATGAAAATTTATTTAATTAATTAAAAAGTGTTTCTATTTCTATGGACAGGTACGTTCACTTTATAATACAAATTATTTCCTTGTTTGAAAAGAAGAAAATGAGCTTTTTACAACAAATCGTGTTTACTGTTGTAACCTCCTTTTCGACAAATACACTTAAGAAACAAGCTATTTTTCACAAACAATAGCCTCAATTATTTGACTACAAACCCTACAATTTGATAACTTGGTCAAAAAGTCCACAATTTTGGTAACAAGTGAAAGCTATCAACCAATGTGATGATTTTGACAGTAATGTCTGAAAAGAATCTAATTGGTCCATTATATTGTTAGATTCATGTATTTACCTTCTGATCGCTTATTCAAATGCTCACAGAAGATCAATTCATATTCGAAGAGGATTGCTTTATTTTTCTATTTTCAGCAAAATTGAGCAGAGCCTTACAGATCTTTAGGTACTCGAGAATTCCTAAATGAAACATTGCCGGACAGTTGAGCTGGTAAATTTGGACCAACGCCATGGCCTCCCAGAAATCCAGTTTTGACTTCTTGTGATAAAGTCCATGAGGGATAATAAAGTGGCGTGTTCGACAATAAAATTTAGGATTACTTGACGCGATTTAAAATAAGCAATAAGGATGAATTTTAAAGAAATGTATGATGAACATAAAACAAGTTCACAGTTGTTCATTGAGAAGATTTCGTTTTTGCATTTGACAATTTAGGTAGGCGTTCAAAAGGACCTGTGTGATAAATATTTGTGTATTATGTTATTGAATAATCATGTAGCTGACATTTAATTGAATGATTATTAATCATGTTATTGACTATTTTTCTGCAAATACATGTAAATAAGTATAAGTATAAGTATAAGTATATTTATTACCACAACGAGTAGGGAAACTCATAATTGAGTGAGTAACATGACATGAAAAAATAAAAATAAAATGAAAAACGACAAAGTTTGCGAATGAGTCAATTTGCTAGCACCACCACCACCACTATTTGGGCCCACCAGTCAAACCTACTTTCCTCAAGTTTGGATCTGGCTTTCATGACACTGGAATGACCTTAAATATACTTGCTGTTTAAAATACATAGAGTCATTTTGTTATAGAGAATCCGTATAGTTACTTTTGGCCCAAACAGTATATAAAAAATGAAAATACGGCGTCTTTTCAAAATCGAAAGGAAACTGATCAACTTCTAACTCAAGTTTTATTGACAAAATTATAACTAAAACAAAATACCTACCATTTGTAATATGTTAAAAATAGCAATTTTTCACAAAATTTTAACGAAGTATCACTACATTGCAATGTTACTCAAAACAGTGAAACGTTGTGAATTGCCATGAAAATTAGCATATTATGATAGTTAAAATACATGAATACATACTCTGGGGTGTATATTATGTTTACTACTGAATGGGAATCTATGGAAAGCTTAAATTAGCTATTTATTGTCTTTAAAGATTATACATGCTTGCCAGGTTTTTACGAACATTTTATAATTTACAAAAAACTAGATCTTTTGTGTTGACCTTGATATTAATAAGATTGACGTTTTCCATACATTGATATCTTAATAGCACGCAAAATAAAAATAATTACAAAGAAAAGTATTGAAAACATGAAATACAGAATTATTCACCTGGACATATGTAGCATGTATGAAGCATGTAATTATGTGTAGGTATATACTTATATATACAGATACATTTATTGTCAAGGGAATATTACAATTCCCTGTTTATTGGAATATATAAATATTTCCAATTATACAATTTTATAGGCAGATGTCTAATTATTATACAATTATATATATATGTACCTACATGCTATTTCAAAGAATTGCATTAGCTACTAACTTGTGCGTTTTTCGAATTTTGCTGTTAACATTATAATAACTTTAAAAAAGTAAATTGGAATATTGAAATATAAGTTTTAAATTTCGAATTCAATTTAAATTAACATATTAAAATATAAAAAATATAAATCAATAATACAAAAATTAAATTTAGAATCAGTTTTTGCACACTGTGTTTGCTTTTGTGTACGAAAGTGTTTGTTGTACTCTTGATCAATAGATGACATGAAAATCAATCCTATGCTTGTAGGGGTAAAAAGAAAAAGGAAAATTGATCATTGTAGTAAGATACATAAGATGAAGCTTAAATAGGGTTATTTTCTGTGAATAATTAAGCATACAAATTCGTTATAATGGTTTAAGAACACTTTTACATATTAATATTATTATTATTATTATTATTATTATTATATGTCTGGAAATCATATTAAATATGCGTGAATACGGATTATTTAACTGCAATAAATGAATTTATGCTAAAAAGTGAATTAAATCATTTGAGTAAAGTCCGCAAATGTATCTAAATCCTGTGAGAATTACTTAAGTTGTTTTAGCGGCGCAATGTAGCACAAATGTATTATTAGTATGATACATTCCAATATCCGCAACTATTTATAATTTACCATTATCTACAGTCTGTATGTATCTCAAATCGCTTTTAGCTATAACTACATACTATTGCTACATAATTGGCTTGTTTATATTCAAACCGTAGTGGCTCTTATATACTATTTATTTCATTTCCACTTTCCATTTAAAAAGTGTTTTTTTCTCTAAGGAAAGTTTTATATAGGTTGAACCCAATCTACTATATTGATTGTGGTGGGGTTATAAACAGAACTAAAAATATCCATTTAACTACCATATTAGCTTAACAAATTAATTAATTCATTATTATATTCAAGACTAGCAGCAGATATGTTTTAATTGTGGATAAAGGCCTCTACTACAACCATTGTAGACGCCTTCTAATGTCTCCTGAAACTCCAGATATTCAGTTAGTGGAGTGTAGCTGCCAAAAAACGACTTCACTGCTAAAATCTCAAGAATATGTTACCCTTAAAGTTGCGATATGTCTCGACAAGATATGCCTAAATCGGGTGTGTTTTTTATTTGAAAATTCTTGTTAAATCTTACCTATAGTAAGTTTTTGTATGTAATATACCATTTGAATAATATCCTAATGCACAAGTTTTTCCAATTTTTAATGAAGAAATAATTGACAAGGGCAATCTTTATTTTGAAACAAGTATGTTACAAAACTAATAATATCGTATATAATTTATGCAATCGTGACTTATTAAAAAATACATATTTAAACATTTCTGTCATAATATAAAAATACTATCCACTTTTAAACGCGGGTTTTTTGCCTAATTAATGTTCACCGCGGATAGTATAGTTATATTTTAACAAACAATTGTTTGCACTTTTAAGTGGGATTATAAAATGTGCATTTGTATGTATATATATATAAAGTAAACTTCAGTTCAATCAAGACATTGGCACTTCACTAACTTCAATTCGCTTCAATCAACATGTCTTCTATATTTTGCAGTAATAATTAAATTTCCACTTTGCATTATAGTGTTAATTTTAGAAAAGTTCGATGACCGAAATTCTACGTGAATATTAATTCTAAGTTGTCTGAAAATATTTAATTTGACGTTGCTCCGGACACTTCTTCTATTACTTAATAAATGGTTTGTCGATTTTGCACGACGTCTGTGAGCAAAATATTCAATATATCGAAGTTATATTTTGCGATTTCTACACATCGTGGTTAAATAGTAGTAAGACAGACAATATTGCAAAACTATTCTGATCTCAACATAAACTCATAAGAGGCACAAATATATAGGAAAATGAATCAGTAAGATCTTAACGAGAGAGAGAGAAATACGAATTGTAAAATTGAATTTTAAGTGAGATTAAAAATGACAAATTTCCATTATTTATCAGATATAATATTTTTTAAATTTCAACGTATAGCTATAACTATAACCATAATTATGATTGATATTAATATTATTACATCATTATACGATATCGAAAGATATTAATTTATAAAGCATATAAACAAGTAAGTTGATAGAAAAGTGGAGTATTGTTTAATATAAACCAAATATTTTAATTCTACAAGTTTTAATTTATCCAATTAGATTGGACATTATTCAACTATTTTTCTATTCCTTGTATATTACATAAAAACTATATATGTTTTAAGGTTGTCCATACATTCATTTGTATACTTCCAAAAGAATAATGTGTATAACAATTAGCCTCAAAGTCATTTGTACATATTTGGCAATCCTGTCTCTAGTGTCAGCTGATAATTAATAATCTCTTTTGGACCGGAGAGTTAAGCGGTTTGTAGAGCTTTGATCTACCGTCTTGCGGGTTCGAACTCGCTACCTTGGGGTTCTATGGCGTCCTATGCAGAGCCTAACCAACTGGATAACAAGTTCGAAACCGATTACATGCTCCTGGCCTTAACAGTCTCATATTTCTGGCACCACGAATTTTTCATTCTTACAATAAAACTGCCATATTACTGACATATAACTTCTCATAGAAATCAATTAAATTCATAGAAATCAATTAAATTCAAAGAAATCAATTAAATTCATAGAAATGTTATCACCAAGTTTACTGTCCCATTTTCCTGAAATAGTAGGCAGGTGTTTACGTTAAAGTTTACCAAACTTCTAATAAATCAACATTCTGCTCTGTTTCAATATGTGTGTATAATATACCTACATTGAAAAATCCAAGATATATAAGTTTTATTTTGCAATCAATCTTCCTACTTTATTATACCTTCTCCTTGACCTCGTAACTAGATATGTTTTGCAAGCAGAAGCTAAACAATATATTCCAGCAAAAGACTTTTATTTGCTTTTGTTAACAATCCCTCGGGCGATTATACAATCGAAATATTCTCGCGTTGAACTTATGTACACAATTGAAGCCCTAAATAACGGTATACGAATACAAATATTCCGATATTTAACAGATTATAAACAATGTTGCCGATAGGTGTAAATAATATGTTAATGCCAGAGAAGAATACGAGAATACTTTATTATACCTATCATGTACCAAGAAACCACATATCATTTATTTGTAATAATTGACTTTCAACTTTATAAATAATTTAAACTATTCCAAAATGCCTAGATAGCATTCAAAAGACTGAACTTATAAATAGCTTTTATGTATCTTAAGAATATTGAATCACCAAAATGTTTACCTGAATGTGTGTATTTAATTAAATATCAAATGTTAATAATATTTCTGCATTTTATCGAATTTATCGAAATAGTTTATATTTTATCGACTATCTATATATTATCAACTTATATACAGAAACAGCAAGTATACTTAAATAATATTATATATTTCATAGAAAATCGACACCATTATGTTATACATATTAACTATAAAAGCATAATTATAATACAATATTTAGTATCTATTTAAAAAGATATTTTATGATTATAACAATTCGATAATGCTCAATACAAATATAATGGAAATATTTTCTTTCTTTTTTGTAATCTTTAAAATCTGAACACTCCAATAATCGATATTATAGACTTTGTAAACAGTTACATTAAAAAATTAGTATTTGACTACTATATTATATGTATTGTAAACCTGCGAAAAAGGTAGACAGTAAAACAAAAGACGCAAGAATACCAAACATTTACATACGTTTCTAATTGTTTACATTCATAATATGTATTCTTGGTTATAGCTTGCACACACTCACGATATGCAAACATTTTTGCGTGTTTTCCTGCTTTGAAACCCTCACATTATGCACCCCATATTTTCCGATAAAGATTTATGTACTTTGATATGATCACTCTATTATTAATCTTATCTCTTCACAACTCTTCACTGATCTGAGACCGGGGTATTATAATATTTTCGCTATTTCAATACACATACTTGGTGTGAATGAAATCATATATTAATCAGTAAAACTGAGATTTCACATCAATTGTTTGTACTAATGCAGAGCTTCGTTTAATGAACGCAGCAACTAGTTTTCTGGTTTCGTCTACCGGAACTTAGCAAAAATCCATATTTCAATTTTATAAGCCGGATACAGTTAAATAACGCATTAATGAATTTAAGATTCTTACCTTAAAAGGATCCATATGCAACAATGAAAACACAACAAATAATATTGTATTTTGTTAAGAATATATTATGGTTCGAAAATGTATTGTATTTCAATATCTCCTTAAACTATGTACCAATCATTTTCATATACATATTTACACAGTTGGTTAAATAACTTATTCCCGTTAGCACTTAAATACAAAATATTTAGCTAGTTTCTTCTGACTAATCTGACGATTATGATTACGTATTTTAAGACACCTTCTTATCTTTATTCTGGAAGAGTATTATCTGGAAAATGTCTACCTATTAAGATGCCTCATTTTAGTTATAATAATAATATGATAATAATTCCAAAGTTCATATTATTTATGAAGTCCAGATGATGCCAAATGACACATTTATTGTTCGTTGAAAGCTTCACGACTGATTTAGGTCTGTCCACCCCATTGAACAGTGCAATCATGAAATGCAATCTAAGGAATGACATCCGGATGGAAATGAGGTCGCTGGGAGTCTTGAGTTTCAAAATAGTCTGTCCAAT
This sequence comes from Invenusta paracnida, assembly GCA_036023295.1. NCBI lineage: Eukaryota > Metazoa > Platyhelminthes > Proseriata > Coelogynoporidae > Invenusta > Invenusta paracnida. The sequence goes on from JAYRBW010053458.1 coordinate 8,991, forward strand.
CTTTCTGGAGAGAGAGAGAGAGAACACGTCCTCAAAGCGGGGAAGGGTTCGAATGGGTTCCGAAATGCATCCGACGTCGAAGAGTGCAAAAACAAGTTTATTATGACGATTGCCAGGAGCTGGATGTGTGTTTTCGTGTGTACTCTTTTTGTACTATCATGGAGATGGGAACTGGATAGTCCAGTCACAGATGGCAGTCTGTAAGAGCGGATTCGAACCCCGGTTCGGACTACATTTAATTTTCTCCGTCCCTGGCTGGCAGCTGTGCCAGCTTCGACTGATTACCGACCCGAAAGGGTTCCTTATATTTTTTCGTTATTTTTATCGTCTGAAAAAGTATTTCTCCTTTATACAAGACATTAATTATTGAGGCTTATAATTGTTTATTAATTATAAATCCAGCATAGTTACACATTATATGAATATGTTGAATTAATTAATTAAACTCAACGGGATAAAAAAGATAACCTATTCAATTGAAATTTTGATGTAATTTGAAGCAGTCTCGATTTATAGTTTGTAATATATATCACTTATTAGCTTGAAGTGTTAAACATGATATAAAACAGAATTATTTTGTTCGATATTTGAAAGACATTTATCCAGGATATATTATTTAAATTGTACGCTTCCAGTAAACACCTACATATATATAAAGTATGGTAGAACCAACATTATTCTTATTTTACTTGATTTATATAAAGGATGTCAAATGTAGTATTAAAAGAGACCACCCAAACAAACCTTCAAACATTTAATTAAAGACGCAGACTTGGATCACTGAATAGGACGTAGAATAAATAATATGTTGTCTAGAAAAGCATGAATTATGCCCCAACCGGTGTGATCTTGCCAACATTAATCTGATCTGTAATTGGAGATACTTGGCAGATTGTGCCCAATTCAAGAGTTAATAAAATTGTCAAATGCGTTGATTTTAAAGAACTAATTATTGAAGGATAATATACCCAGTTTCAGGAGCAATCAATCTTCTAGAAATATTTTCATTGGAATAATTTGTTATTTCTGATTTTCAACAATTTTATAGTAGCGGTTCGATTGTTGTAATCTTGTATACGTGAATATCATAAAGTACAAAACATATTATATGTATTTAATCTGCACAAACGTTTATTTTTACAATATAAATTTTATTTTAAAATACGTTAAACACACGATTATGTTTGTATGTATAGTATGTTTTATTTGTTTGCTCACTCAATTTCAGATATATAAACTGAGCTAACGAACATTCATCCAATAGTAAGGTATCTGAGGAATTGGTTGATGCTGTTCAAAGTTTCATTTTTATTTTCTGGTTTTAATTTCAAAACCATTTTTTTTCTAGGCGAAGTATTTAAATACGATATTATAGGAATTATAGAGGGATACAACACTGGTATACAACCGTGGATATCAATCGTCTAATTTGCGAGCTAAGAGCTAAATTGTTTCAAAATTATAGTAAATTACTACTAATTAATTGTGCAGCTGTTTCACTGACATCTTAAGCTTGTTAGATAAGTTCGTGCAGAGCGTGTTTTACTTGATGCCTCACTGTAGTGGATAACATTGATTTTGTGGCAAGTTAGGATATCTTTCACCATTAATCGTACCATCGAAGAAAAAGGTCCAATGCTATACACAGTTATGACGATTTAAATGTCCCCTCGTGATTTGTCACCAAATCTGATCAAGAATTGTAGGACCATTGTTAACCCCCCCCATCCCATCCACGGTGAAAAATATTGGATAACTTTAATCTACAGTCTTCATCTTCATATATCTCACAAAGAAGTTGAGGAATATAAGCCTGCGTCTTGCTGTTATGTAGTAGATTTAATACACTTTCTCGACTTAATACACTTTCTCGACTTAATACACTTTTTCGACTTAATACACTTTCTCGACTTAATACACTTTCTCGACTTAATACACATTATCGACTTAATACACTTAATCGACATAATACACTTTCTCGACTTAATACACTTCATCGCCTTAATACACTTTCTCGACTTAATACACTTTCTCGACTTAATACACTTTCTCGACTTAATACACATTATCGACTTAATACACTTAATCGAC
>JAYRBW010053469.1:0-11080 GCA_036023295.1 Invenusta paracnida
TATAGCTCTTAATGGGGAGGAGGAGGCTGTCAATATACATATATGTTAATATATATATATCTATTTATGCATGTATGCATAAAACCTATGAAACTCTTATTTTCTTCCTATTTTTTAAACTTAAAATATCCTATTTTCCTATCTATTTTTGTGTTGCTAAGTGCTGTGAGGCCTGGTAATGTTAAATGTCCATCTTTATATAAGTTTTATTAAGACAATCATATTGTTAGTATTTCTGAGTATTTGAGTTTTATGATTAGACATTAAATATTCTTCTGTTATGTAAAAGGTGCGGTATATTGATGTGTAGTTATATTGTGAGAATTGGTTTCCCATAGCAACTGAATGTGGCCGACAAGGTTGTCCGTCAGATGATGCGCCTCGGCTCGAACCTCTTCTTCACGACACGCGAGTGCCCTTTCATCGAGGTAAAGCCCGAGTTGTCAGTCGAACCGGGTGGACAACAAGCTGAGTACTGCCGTATCTTCGGAGTGTCCATTGCCCTTGCTGAGGGCCGTATGGGCCGCCTGGTTCGTGTCTTCACTGGCATTCGACCCTTCTCCTATACGGCACTCGTGGACTGGATGGAGACCACTGGGTACGGGGCAGGTGGCAAGGGAGGGGGCCAGGACGACGATGATGATGAGGATACAGGAGCACCAGGTACAGTTTTCGATTTTTAGTACTAAGGACTATACAATACCGCACCATTGCGTGATTAATACAAAATGGCGTACCTATTTTGGGAAAGTATGTAAAATACTGTCATAATGTGTCTAAATATAGTTTAAATTCAGCTACGGGTTATTAAAAATAATATTACTATCTTAATTTTTATAGAATTGTTTTTTACCCTAATATTGTTCTTATCACATAAAATAATTCTGTCAAATATATTTTGCATATATATATAATATGTAAAATTGACTTAAGATATACTAATTTTAATTACCATACTATATGCTGTGTTCATTGAAATATTTTCTCCTCTCATTTTATATAATTATATAAAATTGTTAATTTATTTTTTCTTAAAACAAAATTTGTCATCATATATTTTAGCTGTATGCTGTTAACTGGGGGTCAGTTGTTTAGTTTGTTTATCGGAAGGTTTGGTCTTTAAATTTCTGTAAAGTCTCTGTAAATTTCGTCATCTAAACTTAATTTGCAGGTGGTATACTGTATTGTTTTTTTACAACAGTTTGATAAGTGCAAGCTACCGAAAAGATCTAGCAAGGTCAGATCTTCAGCGCCACATTTTTCTGACATTTTAAAGAAATTGCGCAAAATAAATTCTAACTGGTATATTTGAGAATATAAAACTCAGAAATAATTCTAGAATAAATAACTAAATAGTATTTAACTTTCACGCTGGCAATTTATGCTTATTAGTTGATATCGTTTACCTCTTACGTCATATAGTAATTTCTGAATATATATGCTAACTCACTTATTTGTTTTGTGCGAACACACCTATGTTGTCCTTTTTAAGCGTTAAAAATAATATTGATTACACTTAACATCCAATTTCTCAAAATAATTTTACGAAAGTCTTATCTTTTATTTCGACTATACTAATTAAAAGTTTGAAGTCCCGTTTATGCTAATCACATCGCTTTAAGAATTGTTTTAGACTGCACACTAGGTATTTAAACACTATATAATATAATATGTACAACTATACAGGGTATTTTCATTTGTAAACCTGTTTCATTGAGCACTAGAAGTGCTTGGCATGCCATTTTCTACTTAAATGCAACGTCCAAAGGCATAGCGTTGCAACTCCACCAAAAGTCTACCAAGAGCTTTCATATTTATTGAATAAGTATAAAGAACTTACTGAAGTATTATTATTTATTGTTGTAGAGAGATACAATAAAAATGGAACTGTTCTCTATGAAAGAATAAAGAATAAACCCTTTAAATTAGTTTAACATTTTATTAATAAAGAGGACTTAAATTTTTATAATACGTTACTTATATCATAATTTTTGTTGTCAGATAATTGAAAAACAATAATAAAGTTTATGATAACAAATTAGTGAATGTCATTAAATTGGTATTACTTATTACAAAAAATGACCAAAAGACATTCACCGTTTGTGTATAAGAATATCATTATTGGTTTTTGATCTATTTGACTTGTTTATGAAATAATAAAGGGGTGTTTCAAATTAATATTTTTTAATTTGTAGTGTTTTTTTAAATTATTTAATTGCTTAATTTTGTTATTATATGCTTTTATTGATTTTCTCATTTGTTTCATTTAAATTGACTTGACATATTTTGAACATCCCATGAAAAAATATCCTTTGATTCTTTTGACCCCTCACTCGTTCTACTGTTCGCAAACCAGGCATGCCACAAATGAACATTGACGAGTCTGTGATCCGTCAATTAGTTGTCATGTTTGCCCATGAACCGCAGACAAGACAGGCTGTCGCACGGAGCACAGGACTCAACAATTATCTGGCTCGTGCTGCATTCCGCGTCATGGTCCGAAGGAAGTTGATCGTAGCGGGACTTACTTCCTGCGTTACATCCAAGGCAAATGATATCTATAAGTGAGAAATTCAAATTTCTTTGTTACTACCTAAATTTTAAATTTCTATGATGGCTTCTCAACAGGTTAAAATTGCTATTCGTGGTTACATTTTTTACGTTTATTAATTATCTAATCATTATTTCTCTTTTTTATTGTATGTAATTGTTGTAACTGTCTTTGTAAAGGGATAATTACACATTAAATTATAGGCTGGTATCTTAAAAACCACTAACTTTGATTTAAAAAATATATTTTGTCTATTTAATTATATCATAAATGTAATTTTTTGTTAAATGCTTTTATAATGTTATATTTAACTAATTTATAGTTTAAATAGAAGGAGAGCCAAAAACATATTTATATTTTTAAACTTTACATTTATTATTCAGTAAAGTATTTAATGTCTATTGTTCTGTTGCAAAATATTATATGACATGTTAGTATCGCAAATATCTATATCTATATTTAATTTTTATTTAATTTAATAAACTTCAATTGCTTGCTTTACTAATCAAGTGTTCTTAATGAATAATATTTATATTATAGTTAATTTGAATTATTTTTTATGGATTCTCAATTGTTGGAATGTTTTCACAATATTAATTTTGATATTATGAATTAAGAACTAATTTTAAATTTATTGCTAATAGAACAATGCGATTTAAATGGTTTTGTAAATCTATAGAAGATATAATTCAAACTATTTATTTATAAAATATTTATATTATTACAAAATCTTGTTACGTTATCCTAGGTATTGGCATATCACATCACTTGTCTTATGGAAATTCAGAATGAAAATAAACATTAATAATGAGCAATTGTTTTATAAATAGCTAACTTAAAATAGTTTTTTAAGCTGTTTTAGGTTAATCTACTTATTTTTTAGTGTTATTTCTATGCTAATTATAACTGCAGTGGCGGCCTGTAGCAATTTTTTTTGGAAGGGGGGGGGAGCTAAATATTTTTTTGATATTTTATATCAATGCAAATTGTAAAAATCTTGAGAGCACAAGTACCCATTCACTGTATAGTTAATTATAGTTCCGAAATATTTTTCACTCATAATAAAGCAAACAATAACTCAGTATAACAATTTGTTTCTTATGAATATTTGTAGGTAGTACGTACTTTACAAAGTTATTGAGGTACTGAGTTAGTAAAATGTGGCGCATATTGAATCAAATGTATTTTTCTATTTTTCTACATCTCAAACTCATGAACTATCTAGGATGTAGATCTAGTGTGTCCATAAAATCATTGTATGTGAGACATGAGAATGTTTGTTGTGTCATGTTTGAGCTTAAACTGATCTTTACCCGTTTCATAGAAGAGAAGAATCTTTCTGCCGTGGCAGTACTCACGCACAAAGATAGTGAAGTAATCAGCTGAATACTTTCGTCAATTTCATAAAACATTGATGATGCTAACTCACTTTCTAAAAGCAGTATGCCATGGACAGTTTGAAAACTGATATGTTCGTGGTTAATATGTTTTAAAATTTAAGTAAGCATAGCAATTGTTAATGCACTCGCGTAAAGTCCAAATCTGCACCAATCAGAACCATTGTGGAAATATCATTTCTGCTTAGTGCGTGAACCTCTGGAGGAATTTCCAAGGATTTTAATCTGAATCTTCGTTGAATTTTCGCCAACACATTTGTCAATAGCTTGGTAGTACGGCTGTCTGTAATTTAAGCCTATGGTGTCTCAAATCGGAGTTAAGCTGACCCCTTATTCAACCGTTTTGGAGCAGATCTGTATACCTGGGCAGGACAGGACCTTCGATGTTCATAAAATCCGCGTGTTCTTTGACAGAATGATTTTCACTGTTTAAAATATCATTTGACTCAACTAAGGTTAAATAGCGTAGAAAACTTTTCTATAAGGGTACAGTGGCTTTATTCCTGGTCCATCTACTTAAAAATCTTTCTTACATTTTTGGAACAAAGCTATTTGGGTGACTTTGCTATTTGTACTGATATTTCAATGCATATGCCAAGGCTATCTCGTATCAGTTTACTTTCTCGTATAGTATCCTGTAGAACCAAACTGATTGAGTAGAATAGACAGTGGATATAAGTTGCTGCAGGAAATTATTCGAAGATCTAAGCTGCCACGCCTCGCAACCAACCTGACATATTTTTAAATGCGGCATTATCATAAGCTTGAACTTTACATCTATCCAGAGGGAGAGATAATCTTATGAATACATTTTTGCTTTTTGTGACAAGTGTACTAGAGTTAGTTTGTTCAACACAGACCAAGCCTAATTGTTTTTAATTAACCGTAAAAAAGGTTATGCTCATGGTTTTCTATGGTTACACCTATATCGTATAGAGAATTTGAGCTATATAGTTCCATTATTGAAAATTCATGCTTAATAAATGAAAAATTCCCGATATGTTAAATGACTGAAAAATATTGATATTTCCTCAATAAGAGATCTACAATTATAGAAAATCGAATACATATTTCTTAGTTTAAGCCTGCAACAAAGAATTGAAAATATCTGTACATATGAATAGATAAACCAAGAGATGTATAACACGTTGTATGTCCTTCAGCTGACTATAAATTTTGTGTGATGGAGCTACACATCTTTAATTAATAATTATAATAACTACGTTTGCAGGTATAAGATTTATAAAAACTGGCATGTTGCATGTTCATACTTTTGTATGTATACGAATTTATGACTGTTAATGTCATTTGTATGCGTACCATAACCCTTTCTTTGATTACTTTAGGGTTAAAAATGCATTTCGAATTTTTTTAAAGAACATTTTGGGGTCCAACAAAAATGGGAGGGGGTGCAATGGTTCCCATAGGTTTCGCCGCCACTCTGCACAGTTATTATTTAAAAGTTGTATTTTTAATATACTTTGTTTCTTTTTATTCAGTCGTTATTTATAATAGGCTTGTTCAGATTTTAACGTGTCTAACCACTGCCAGGAACATATAAATAATCATTATAGACTGGACAAACATTTTATAGCCAGTCCAATGATTGATACAATACGACAGCGCTAACAGTCGTTATTGTCAAAATTATAGTAATTATATTTTTTACTAATGCAATTCCTATCATAAGTATTATCACCATTTTCATATATTATTTTCTTAAATCTTTTTAACTTAATTCCTAGTACCTTTAATGACTATTGGTAGTCTAAATTTAATAGTGTATTGTTTTAGTGCTTGCAGTTAATTATGTATTGTCCAATTAAAAATACCACGACATACTATTGCTTTTATTATATATATTTTTCTTTTCTGTCAGATATCATCTACTTCCTCCAGAGCAAAAAGCGAAACAACAGGGCAAAAAAGGTAATACCCTTTGTTATTATTTTACTGTAAACGTGCGTTTCCTGCAATACTTGTAGTTTGATTAAATTATTGGAATTTAACTAGATTTATAATAGTTGCCTTGCATTACAATATTTATGATAGGCAAGCTGATGCATACTACTGAATTGAATATTTCATTTGATTCTATTTTCAGATGTTCAAGTCAAACAACCCACTCAAACAATTCAAAACCGTAATTGCTTTCTTGTTTATTGTTTTGGAAACCTTGTATGTAAATGAGAGTATTTTGTAGAATTGCTGATGCACTGATTTCTTATCTTCATTGGTTATTTTTAAACTTAATTTTATAAGTAGCGGTAGGTTTCCTGTAACAGCATAGGTAAGATATCTTAATTTTATAGTTGATTGTCATATTGGCTAATTAAGCTTTGTAATGTTATTTTTTTATATTATGCTCAACTTTAATTTTAATTTTAAATTTTACAAAATATTAAGATTTTATTTAATATAATAAAAATGTTATCTCAATCAATATTATGAACAAGTAAAGTGATTGTGAAGGACAATATTAATTTAAGTAGAGTTTGAAATGATCTTAGAGCTGTAAGCAATTTTAAGAATGACACTGATATCATAGATGGTAACCTATAAACAATATTATTCAAAACATAGTTAAAATGCTCAACTTGTTCCTTCTTTTCGAAATTATTCATTGTTTTTAATAGTAAAATTCCATGAGTCACTACTGGTTTGTCGGTTGTACAGTTATTAGATTTCTATTTAGGTGGCTAGGCATATATGAATCGTGGACTGGTATTCTACATACGTGAGCTACCGCATATTGAACATTAACTTACTACCTACCAACTTATAATACTAGAAACGCGGCGAGCACGACGCCGTAAATTCATCCTGGACCACCTGGAACGGGAGCCCATTGTCACTTGTCAACTTGCTCTTCGAAAACTCATCATACAAGACGAACAGAGCGGCGAGTATCTCGGGATGATGGACTCCAAGTCCTTCCGAAGAATTATCGAGGAATTGATCACTACTCAGCGAGTGCATCGATATGAAGTCGATCTAGTTGACGGAAAGGTTAGTTGTTTTGTGCTGTGAAGTTTGAAGTTAGATTTCTGAGTCCGGGAATTCTTATTTTATTTTGCTTTAGGCATAGCATTCTTTTTTGAGTAAATTGTGCAAAGTTTACAATATCTTAATCGAATATGATTAAGTTTCTTGAAATATTATTTCATAATTACGAATCATAACAATATGAATTTTGGGGAATTATGTTATTTTTGTCATAGAGTAATTATACCTGGAGTTCCGACTCTTACTGATTCTGTATGCAGTTTTATACTACTATTTTGATAACCGAAAGTTTTTGCAAAATAATGTTTTAAAAACTGACAGCAGTTAAATCCTTTATGCAGTAAAACAGTTTTAGATACACAGGCAAGGAATTATAAATTACAGACAACTTACGTACGTTAAACTGTATGAATATGTATATTTTGCTCCTAAAATGAATTTAATAAAATGATTTTACCCTACTTTTAGATTATCCATTTACATAAAATTTATTAAAATAAAACGATTTTATATTGACGAAGATTTATAGCGCGATGTATATGAAATCAGTATGAGGGAAATCTCTGTATATAATTACTTTGTGATTTAGACATCGTAGCTACTATATCCAAAGCATAGACTAAATGCAACTAAATCTTAAATCCTAAAAGTGTCCATATAAATCGGCATAAATCGGCGAATTTGATTACTAATATAGATCTCAAACTCAATATGGCGTAGTAATAACTTTTAATTGGACAGTATATAGTAGTCAATTGTCCAAGTACGCGTGGCTGCATAATTTATCTTAGATCGAAAATCTAATGTACGAGTATATTGTAACATCTATGATCAAACAGCATATTGGTTTGTCTATTTCGTTTAACTGCAATGTCAGATTATTCTATTAATCTTATATTTCAATCTCAGAAAGTCAGTTAGCAAAAACTTATTCTGCGTTAAAAATAGACAAAATTAAATTTAAAAATGAGTATTTCGTCTATTCATAGCAATTAGCAAACGAAATTAAAACTCTACTATTTAAAATTGCATCATGAAGCTGTGCATGTGCGCACTTACAAAATGGACAATAGTATTATTCATTATTAATATTGTTAGTATTGGTATTAATATTATTCATTACTACTATGATTTTTGTGCATGTAATTGGGCCCATTTTTCTTTTTTAAGTGTATATATATGTATATTATATCTAGTATATAGGTTTATATCGTTATAACAATTTTTAAAAGATTATATCTTAATAATTTTAATAATTATATTTATCTTATAGCTTTATCTTTTAGAATTTGTTTGTTTCAGATAATGACCATGTTATTTATTATATATGGATCGGTGTGGTCATTTGTTTAAAGCGAATATCACAACTAGTTTATAAAAAGTAACATGCCTATTAACACGACATTTGGCTAAATACCGAATAACAATTCTCCAATGTCAAGAGTTTGTGTTATATATCAGTAATAATTGCGTCGGTTGCCCTTTTTATTAGGCAGGCAGCATTATTAAGATATTTTGGAAGCTGCTATACGTGAAGCTGGAGTAATGATCACTTGTTGGTAAGTACTATATGACACCTTTAATGTTTTTGGAGAAATTTATTGAACATTTTAAGTTACAGGATAAAACAGGCTATTCTTACCAAGTAGTTGCGAAAATAGACTAAACTTAAAATGTAACTTATTTTAAGTTACATACAAAAACTGGCTATACTCTTAATAACTACTTGGACAAACTTAATAAGTACATACTTACCAGGTAGGTACTTGCAAAATAGCTAGATATACTAAGTGCGAAATAAGTACTTTATAAGATTAGCCTGTATTAAAAAGTACCTATAATTTTTATTTTTAATAGGTTTTTGAAAAACATGGGTATTATATAGTTATATACGTATATAAAAGTGATTTTTGGTACTTTTTAAAACATAATTAAATTTATGCTATAGATATATTTAAGACAAATAAAATAAAATAACCAGTACCTACATATAAACTAAATAAATGCACTACAATAGTTCCATAAGCTGATTAAAATATATATTCCAGTACAATTTTTTAATGACTTTATTAAAAAATAAAAAACATTTTAAAGAACTAATTCAAAATTATGTTTGCATAGGAAGATTAATTGAATTTCACTGAACCACCTATGGTGCCAACCACATTGGTGTTATTATGGCAATAAATTCATCATAAAATCTGAACCAACTTTATTTTTGAAATCTAAATTATTGTATACAAAAATATTTACACAAATAAATACGTACATTGTATTACAATATATCAAGTTTAATTTTTTATGAAAATTTAGCGATTTAAGGCCTTAAAGCCTATAATAGCGTCCTAAAAATAAGACACTCATATTTACATTTTACGCGTATGCATTTACTATTTAAGTTGTTGCTAGGAAATATATATTTCTACGTAAGAAAAGATCGTTTCAAACTAAATATAAAAGAAAAATCAAATATACGTACCTCTTTTAAAACTCAGTTCGGTCATTCCAAATAGCGTCGAAATAGCAAAATTCCAAATATGTGCAAAAATAACTGTTTTTAAATTTTATGAATTTAAACACACTAGTATATATTAATTGAAATCTTTTTCATGTATATAAACTATAAATAGTATTATTAAACGTTATTTCTGGTCAGATATACTGTAAAAGTTGGTGTCCAATAAATAAGACACTATGCGTTAATTAGTAAATTTTTGAATTAGGAATTTTACATAATAAGGATAGTCAATATAAGTTTTTTGCCCAGGTATTACCTACCAATATGTTTCCAATAACTAATTAATCAATATGTCCTCTCTCAATAAGGCAAACCCAACAATAATCTGTAAGAAGATGGTTGGTAATAATGGTTAGAAGAATACATTATACATAGTAAAAGAAGAATAAACCGTATAATTATGACCATGGAAATTTTATAGATAAATTAATAGTATTTTAAATGTTAATTTTGAATAGCTTTTGTTAAATAATGGTCCTCATAAAATGTATTCATTATTTTCCTATTAGTCTCTCCTGAAACAGGTATTAAATGTGTTCCCGTTTGATCTACTTTTGCGATTGCGGCTAGATAATCACTTTGTATAAACATGAATATCCTACATGAATAATTTTTAGCGAATTAATATTACTGATAAATTTAAACAAATCCATTTTTATGCTGATAGCTTCCATCAGTCTGCAGCGGTCTCTGCATATAATAAATTATATTCACTTATAAAACACGTTTAGCCAAACAAATTATTGCTATACTCTGTAATATCGATGGAAATAATATTATAAGATATTTATAAAAATTTATCAATAGGATCGAATTTAATGCATTTGAAAGATTTATACAAATGTGACAACAACTTAGGCATACCAAATAACTTGTTTATTTAAATGCTATTTTATACTGTTGTATAGTATAATTTATAAAACTATGAACTGCACACACACACATAGTGCTAAAGACCTTTTCATTTGAACGTCTAAAAGAATGTCAGCCTAGAAATAATTAATATCTCTATGACTATATCGTGTAAAACTTGTACCAAAAAATGTGAAAGAATAGTACTTTAATTAGAAAAAATAAAATAACCACAGATTGGCATCAGAAGGTATATCATAAATTGGTGCAAACGTAAGTTGACACTTATTAGAATGCAACGATTGATCGTTTGGGCGATTTGAGTGAGTAAAAAGTAAAAACCAATATCTGGATATATATAAGTAAGATAATATTACAGAAATAATAGAAAAGGTTACAGAAGACTATATTGACATGTTTCATCTGATCTGTATATATAAAGTAATCGGATTAGTTCATAGTAACTATATGACTACTATACCTTAACAAAGTAAACAGATTATGCTGATTACCTTGACTTACGCAGATATAAGTCTGCCAAGGTAAACTAAAATAATTAATAACAAATTAATGATTAGCCACACCAGAAAATATGCTATTAAAAAGTTCATCACCATCACTAGCATAGCGCGGGGATCGTGCCCGCCGAGATGGCGGTCCACAGGGACGCGAGTCAGTGGAAACTGGCGAGGAAGAACCATCCTCGTCATTTGGGAGGAACTTGAGGCCAATCTGGAGACTGTCGTCAGTAACATA
>JAYRBW010053480.1:0-11080 GCA_036023295.1 Invenusta paracnida
CAGCGACAATGTCCCAGCCACTATTTACAAACACACCGCATTCATCCTTGCTGCTCTCCTCGCCCATCTGTTCAATTTATCAATCACCCAAAGCCGCTTCCCATCCCTCTGAAAATCCTCCTACATCGTGTCGATACATAAAACAGCAAATCCCAGTATTGACAACCTTAGACGATTTCCCTTCTCACAATTCCATCCAAGGTGCTGGAAAGAATAGTTCTCCACTCGGATATCTACAAGATATCCGAGTGTGATCCCAATATTCAACAACCTGCGCCGTTATTTCCATGACCAATCATATTTTATCTTCTCTAGAAAATCCACTTGTGTCAGGCTCCAAGTAATAATGTACGACTATTTAAAAGCCTTTGACATTCTTAGTCATAACCCGATAACCAATCACCTCCGCATGACAAACTTCCCACAAGGCTTCATTGAATGGATTCTGACTACCTGTCTAATCGCTCCCAGTCCGCCATTATTGGATGCACGACTAGTGCTACCACGGAAATCACATCTGGAGTTCCGCAAGGCTCGGTTCTTGAGCCAGCCCTTTACTGCCTGGTTGCCGGCACCCTGACTACCTTATCTCAACACGCTCGCATTATTAAGTACGTTGACGACATTAGCCTGAGCATCCCCATCTTCAAACACATCAACAATCAAACCGTCAGTGACGAGCACAAAATTATGCTTAACTGGTTTACAGATCATGGTCTCCGCATCAACAACAAAAAGAGCTGCACTCTCCTTGTCTCTAAATCTAACAACTTACAACCAATAACTCTTCCTAGTATTCCCATAGTCACCGAAACAAAATTCCTCGGCGTTATCATCAATAATCGCATGAAGTGAGATTCGCACATCGATCACGTCATTAAGATGGCCTCTAAGTGCTCCTACGCTTTACACATTCTGAAGCCTATTCTCTCAAGGAAAAACCCCTAGAAATTGCCTACAAAGCCTTGGTGCGCAGCCTACTCGAATACGCTTCGCCGGCATTCGACGATATCAAATTCCATCTCTCCGCTTCTCTTGAGAAAAGACAAAAAAAAAGAGATTCCAACGGTTAATTTGCTTATTCAATTTAGACCAAGTAACGTGTAATTGCAAGAATTTTCCTGCGTTGGTTTCCAGGCGTAAAAAAACCGGCTTACGCCTTTTCACCCAAGCTGCTCTCAAAGCTCGACTCACCACCCTGACCACTTCATCCAGCCCCCTTCTCACTCTCCTTCTCACTCTATAAGATACAGGAACTCCTTCTTCCCATACAATACGATACTTAATAACAATACAATTTTCACATGTTAACGTATTTTCATATTAACTTATTATCAACATATTATTTTATTAATGTATTTACTATACTTTTATTACTATTATTAATTCTAACCTTCACATATTTTGTAACTATACTCGTACCTTGCTTTCCATTATGGTACTTTACGCTTTTCTTGTTTGTTTATGAATATACAATTATTATTATTATTATTATTTTTAAATATTTAGTATTTTCCATAGATATTTTACAGTACATTAAATAGCAATATATTAAACAATGATTTAATGTATAGTACCATTTCTATGGTAATTTCTTTATACGCATTATAGGCAACTATAATTAATTACCTACACGTGTACTTTTTTTAAATGTAAATCATTACTTAATGCATGCATGAAAATAAATATAGAATATTATATTTTTGTGTTAATGAATTATTTTTCTTAATGTGCATCTTACAGATATATTTATAGATCCTTTCTAAAAATTTGTACACTATTTTAACATTCTGAACTACCCTATAGTTGCTAAGCAACAAACATGAGAGGGCAACTGAAAACATGTTGTTTTTTAATCAAAATTAAGTTTGCTATATAAATAAGCACTTTGATACACTATGAGTCTCATATATGAAGCAATATATAAAAAATAGTTTAAATTCTGTATTAAAAATATATTTTTAGACCTTTAATTATACTAAATATTCTACTTAAGTTGAATTATTTGTGAAGTTAGGATTTGTAAGTACCACAAGTAAGGATTTATTTTCATCATATTTTAATGAATAAAATTAACAATAAATTGTACCAACATTACTATAGGTGCATCGTTTTTAATAAAATGTATTTGTTTAATTATTCTTTTCAATTAGATAAAAACATATGATTATATGAAATTTGGAAATTTGAATCATTCAAAAGAATAAAAATAACTATTTAGACAGTTAGGTATATAATTTGTATTAATTAGTATGATGAATTTTAATAATTTAATGAATATATTATATCCATATTATAGTTCATGCAGGTAGGATAAAGGTAAAGAGTTCTATTATTGTTACCTTAAAATCCAATTTACATCATAGGAGCAATAAACTTTGGGTAACTTCTTTTATTAACATAAACGTACAAGTTCTTATATAAAATCTCTTGAAAACAATAATTAATAGTAATATATTATATATTATATATGATAAAATGTGAAATACATTTATTTATTATCGATACTCGTAATATGAGATTCGAATTTAAATCTATAAATGCTGAGAGATAATCAACACAATACCCAATGACGTGGTTATACGATAGTCAAGGTGTAATCTTCTAACACTACAGTAATGAGTTCATTCTGGTATGACATAATATATTATTATACAAACTATTATGTACAAGTCTGGTGTTAAATAATAAACACAAACATTGATTTAGACTGACAACAGCTCTGATCTCTCGTGCCTGTCTCAAAACAATGCCTCTACGTAACAGGATTTACAGGTAAGTCCATTGTCCTGATGGTTACAGGCATACTGTTGCACCACAGTTGGGAAAGTTTGAGGTTCAAAAACACTAGCGAAGGGCATATTCTGTGTGGATGTGTTTACAAGCGAGTCGGCACTCCTACGCCTATTGGCACGTGATCGTGCGTTGCTCGATTGTAGAATTGCCCGCGCCTCCTTTTTCACCGCTGCAGGGGCAGTTGTTGCACCCCTAGCCGACTTACCCTTGGACTTAAAAAAACTTGGATTGCGCAGAGTAAAAACGACATGGCATCCGAATTCGATGAGTTCTACAACGCTGATCATCGTGAGTCCCACCCAGATACTGAAGAGACCGCCTGATTGGCTAAGAAATCCGGTTAGCGAGAGGACCTCCTTCTCCTCCACTTTGTGCAGCTTGAAGTTGGGCCGATTGAGCATAATCGCAAGAATATTGTTCTCTAAGATTTTAGTGCGCTCGAGCATCTCTACCGCTGCGGTCTCGTTGGTTCGGGCCAGTTTTCGGATTTCGTGGTAGATGCGGAGTTCCTTTTTGTGGGCAACAGGTGCTGCTTTGGTCAGCTGGAGCCACTTAAGCTGCCAGGATTTGGTGGGCCACAGAGAGGTAGAGTGATCGCTCTCATACGAGTAAAAGGAACAGGGCGAACTGCAAGAGGGCACAACATCTCGGTTGTACTTATGCAGAACGCTGGACTTGCAGGTCGTGAATTTAAGCATGTTGTGCAACTCTTTAGCGCAAGCTTTAGCATTGCTTCCCTTGGAATTCGTGCAAGAGGACTTGTTGATGTAGGAGGGGAGACCGGAGCAGAAGGGAAGTGTGTCGTTGAAGGAGAAAGGATACTCCAAAGCCTTGCATTTGCATGTGGACATGATGTCATTCTGAATGGTCCATACCCGACAAGCGAACTCCGAGTACTCGTAGCGGTACTGATAGAGTTCGATGGTCTTTGGGGTATTGGGAGAGCAGCGGCCGTAGGGTGGTTCCTTCTGGATATTCTGGAAGGTCTTGATCTTTATCTGTGTGAGAGTACCCGGCTGGAGATTGATGCTTTCCTGGTTGATGTCCGGGAAGTTTTCTGCCTTGTGCACGACAGCAACTGCACCCGACAGCTGGGACTTTACTTCCCCACTGAAGCAGTCAATGCAGTGAGTGGCTGAAAGGCTCTCGTCCAAATAAATGTACATCTCCATTGAGGTGGTTTTGTTGAGGTATTTGTCATTGAGGTTGAATGTGTGGCAGTTCATGTACTGAGCGTGCGTGAAGTGAGACCAGGACCCGATTCTATTGCATTTGTTTGAGGCGCGATTGTTACTCTCACCTTCAAAGTATGTAGCCTGTAAAAAAGTTGAAGGAATAAATTATAATCAATTCATGTGTTTGTAATTCATGGTTCTCGTTTGCTCGATATTTTTGCTATTATGATTCCGTCAATAAATTCTGAATTCTGAAATATCTACAAATTACTCAAGTAATTGAACAATATATAATCATAGACTTAATAAAGACAAAAACATTGATCTTACAACACTTTTTAGAAAATTTAATGCTTGTTTGGCTAATGTGTCTTGTTTGAATAATCATGAAATTTAAAATATACATATGTACATATATGTATATATAATATGTATGTATATAAATATAATCTGTAAGTATATATATATATGAATCAGTGTACATCCTCTACTTATCCTTAAATATAAAAAAACGCAGTGATGGTTGTGATGTATGCTGCAAATATATTAATCATTAACATACTCGTAATGAATATATTCATTTTATTACATTATTACATTATATTACCTTATATCTATTATATAAGATGACTAAAACAAAATCCTTAATTTATGATTACTAAATGTTTCACAAATAATTGCCAATCCCAAAACTACTCCCTGTATTTACAGTTCACAAATGGTGCAATTGGCGACTAGCATCCTGAACCCTATTATAATTGACAGACGTATATATATGTACTCTAGTAAATTTTTTTTAAACAATGGGTTTCATTAAACAATTATGTCTTTTTTTGTTTTACTTAATCTATAGATTAATTGTCTAAAAAATTCACCATCAGAGATTACTAAAACTACTCTAGTTTTACCAGTTCCTGGACACCATATAAATATAGGTTAACGTCTTGTCACAAAGGGAAGCAAAATTACAATATTTTCTATTAACGAGAAATCAAATACATAATAAATAAAATGGAAAGTGTAATAAAATAAAAGTAAATTTCAGCATCAAACAATTTAAATTGGAAACAATAACATTATAAATTGTGGTATATAATAAATTTAGTTTAATATAATATAGCGTATTATAATAACCATATACTAAGTATAATAATTAATATACAATCTCTATTATACTCGTTTAATATACTCACAAAACTCCTCTTAATTTATCACAAAAGGAGGTAAATAAATGTTGTATATTAAATGATGTATATTTATAATTTAATAATTGTTTGGAATGAAATTTGGACCTATATACTTCATTTATTAAGACTATTCGGCATAATTGTTTTAACCTTTTAACAATTATATATTTTTGAACTAATGACGAACCTTAATATTAATACCGAATTCTTGTCATCAATAAAATAAAAAAGGTAAACATTTTCTGTTTCAAAACCTTTATATTGATTAGTTTTGTTTTACACTTCTAAAATGTCTAAAAACTAGCCTCTTTAAAATGCATAAGGAAAACATGTTGGATATATTTTTTAAATGCTATTATTAGTTGCACTTAGGTATAAAATATTCATATTGGGGTATTCTATGTTTAAATATCCAATATTCGCATATCTGCATCCAATGGCTTCCCAATTAGGGTTGATAATTTAATCTGGTTATCGGTCTGTAGTACCGTTGCAACGTATAAATATGCAAATAATGCCAATAAAAAACGACCATTGCATATATGTAACTGTTATATGACCTCCAATAAACGAAAAGACTGAGAGGGTATTATAAAAATTTAGAATAGTATTTATTTACTACAATACAGAACGCTGGAGTGTCGAGCTTTTTTTCTAATAGAAGACAAAAGGGACCGTTTTTCTTCGAGATATAGAGTCCAAACCTACACAGTTGAGGGGCCTTTAATTACACTGATGTGTACAAAGTTGGATATAGTACGAGCTTGGATAAAACGAGTAATCCGGTCGAAATCCGTATGATTTCAAAGGCACCCAGCGTATTATTTCCTGTTCAATATGAGCATACAATGAATATACTTTTATTTTAGTGATTATATAAGTTTTATTTCCTGTATATGTAGTATAATCCATTATAGTACAAGTTTCATGGGACCAAACGAATATGCTCGTCCTATCCAAAGTTACCCATTTTTTATATAATTATGTAAATAAAAAATGTTTAAATAAAGTAATCACGCATTACAAAATATTATTACACGTGTAATGGTACACGTGTAGTACCTATTCATATACTTTGCAAGTTAAATGTATCAAAATGTCATATCATTTTTAGAGGTAAATAACATTACAGGGATTAACTTATAAGTTGCATATATCTTTAAACAACCGATTAAATTCGTTATTGCGTCCAAATAAAATGTATTGACCATAAAAGCATAGAAATCAAGTCTAAGTATTAACTATAATAACGATAATAACGATAATGGGATGCCTCGTAGTATTCTAAAAAGCATAACATAAGAGTACTTAAAATGTACGAAACATTATTTTATAGTGTTAACACAAATAATTATTAATTTTAATATACATATATGTATGTATGTATCTATTTGAAGTAAAATAATCCATTTATTACTTTAACAACTATATGTATCAAATATATATCAAATAATATTATAAAATGACGGTCTTTTTTATGTAAGCGTTTTTCACCAAATCTATATATTATAGAAATGTCTATCTCTAAGAGTGATAAGCAATGTACCTAACAATTTATTGTATGGTCGTATTAAAAATCGGAAATAATGTGTTGGGTGCTCTTAAATCACTTATATTTACCGTATTACTCGTCTTATCCAAACTTATACTATCTGAGGTTGATATAATATAATATGATTAAAATTTGTATAGACCATGGTTTTCAGTCTTGCGGCTGCATTTTCTATTGATTGTTAATACTTCGCTTTCATATTTATGTTTCTATTTATCAATTATGGTCAATAGATATTATATGTATGTGAAACAAACACGTTTTAAAAGGTTATAAAAATATATATACACTTATTGATTGGTTAATCACTGGCATTTTTATTTGCTACTACGAAGACTAATTAACTTTTGATAAATTTGATATGTAATGTATGTACTATCATGTGTACATACATAATATATATATGATATCCCAGTGTATGGTCTCTTTCAAAATTTACATTTCTTTGAAATTTCAAGTTGCATTTCTTAAAATTTATTAGAATTTTCGCAACATAAAAATTACGAAGAAATAATTAATTTTTTTCAATTCTTGTATTTCTTTTAAATAAATATGAAAATTCTTTGAAATTTCTTTAAATTCATTGAAAATGTGTAATATTATTACGTTTCTTTGAAGAAAATTTTAAATTTTTACAACTTTTGAATTTTTTGGAAGTTACTTTGAAATTCTGTCAAAACATAAATTTCACAGAAACGTAAATTTTGAAACAGTGGGATTAGCTATTATATGCATTGCATGATTATTTTGGTTTTCTAGTTTAATTTTATATATTTATATTAAAATGGGCAACTTCGGAAAAAAAGAACATTTATTGGGTCTCTTGAGTCTCGTACTAATCGGATGAAGTACAATTTTAGTTAAAATGTTTCAGTATAAAATGTAGTATAGTATAAATAGTATAACTGTACAACTGATAATCCAGCGGACTGCAGTCATTTTGTAACTGGTGACTGTGACATATTATAATATACATATAAAAATATATGTATAAAAATAGATTTTGTTAGCTCAATGAATGATAGTTTGGATTCTCATTGATATATAGGTAGGTACATATTTTGGAATCCTTCACATTTATAGTATAACCCCCACCACCCTAGAAATAAAATGCTCCAATGTGTGTCAATAAATATTAAAATAATAAGATTGTGTTAAACTAATAAGTGTTAACTCATACTCTTATTCATTAAATTATTATGTATATACGCAATTTATACTTTTGACTTATTTAAAATTTAATTGTATATTGAAAGGCGCACTTTTTATCAGTTATCTTTTAAAATTCGAAGTTATTATCAATTTACAATTTAAACTATTCCCATTAATACTTGATTAATTAATTTGGGATAACCATTCCAAATATATACAATTCTATTGTTATTTTATTTTATTTTTATTGCTTTAATAAAATCCTAGTATATTTTAAGCTGTATTTTAATCTTGTAATGAAATAATCGCCTCTAGTAAATTATTCTAATTCATAGTTTAATTGGTAATTTTATTTGTTAATAAAATATGAAATTTATTCCTTATTATATAAGAACAAGTTTTTATATTAAATAGTCCTAAATATTTACTTGTATAAGTCTATACAACATTTAATAAGTGTAACACAAGTACATAATTATTTACATAAAAACGAAATACTATTAAAAAATTACTAATCTAACTGAGAAACTCTATAAATAATAAAATGTCATCATTAAAAACAAATAAAATTTAAGACTAACTTTTTTAATTACATTTTTTAGTTACAATATTGTTTTGAAATGAGCGTATACTTTAAAACCTTTTTAGAGAGCAGTGATGTAAATTGTATATATTTAACTGTTCTCCTATCTAAACTATTAACAAAAAGCTTGTATATTATATACTACTTTATAATATATACTATAAATATATGCTATAAATATATGCTATATATATATATATATATGTACAACTTAAGTAATATACATTACTTTCAGAAAATATCCAAATGCAAGTGGAGGGTATATTTCGTTTTATTGAATGCAAAATGGGTGGAATCCGAAAACAGTCCCTTCTTGAATAGTTCCTTCAAATCTCAAGGAACTCCTCCAACTTAAGAATAATAATATGAAATATGAAACAATACCAAGGAAAATTATTAAAATTTAACTTACAGAATTATAAAAGATTTAAAATCTTCTTTTTTTGTATCAAGAAGATTCGTTTTGTTTTAATTAATAAATCATTTTGAGAAGCTTCTCATGCAAGAACGGTTTTCGAATTCTACACTAAAAATGTTTCAATTTTCTTCTTAAAAATAGTACTCGTTCTAAGTTTTTTTTAATGCAATGAAGTTAGTGAACACAATGAATAGCTTTTAGCAGAAACTATTGTATGTAGTAGCAGTAGTATAAGGGGCCTATATATGTATAGTAGTCCCTGCTTTTAGTAACATGCTAGTGCACCTCAAATTACGCAATAAATTATATTGTTAACTGCTTAAATGTCAAGCAGTGTCTAGTTATATGGTGAAAATTCTTATTTAATGTAAATATTTAAGCATAGTTTTTATATATATTTTGCTTACTTACTATATAAGTTTACTGAACCTAATAATATGTATAAATGATTCATAAAAACTGTCGAAAGGAATAACATATATACAAACTTAACATTACTGTAAATTTACAAGAGAATTCATAAAATTTCAAGTAAATATACCAAAATGAGAACAAACATCGACGAAACAAGTAAATGGAAATATAATTCATACGCATACTATATAAACATTTAATTATGCAACCAGTTTGTACATATTTTTGGCAATCAAATTAACTATTTGTCATATAATGACATGGATTCTTTTACACAAACCAAGCGATTAATTATTTTTTTCGGTTATATACAGACAGCTTGTATATATATATATATAATAAAATATACATTATTTATATCTCCGAAACATTTATTTAAATTCTGAATTATTGCCGAAGAATAGAAAACTTTAACCTTTTCATTATTGATTTATAGCTCTATGATTTAAAATAGTAGTAAATATATATGCGAAATCAAATTAAATAATCAAATTTTATGTACTGTTTTACAATTTAATTGAAGCAAGTAACTATCTAATATTGCAAATATATCATTAATATTGTTCTTATCATTTCATTAACAGCGCAAATTTAAAAGGATACAATTAAAATGCTAATTTTTATTAAAATTGATATGTATCAGTACCAGCATAATTAAAACTATTGATACGATCTATATGATGTACACTGTTATTTTTACTTGATTAACAGCCGGAGATTAACTCCGGAAATGTATTCTCCTAGAAATAAAAGAACAATTTTTAAATAATCCTTGAAATACATACAATTTAAAGATGCTCTATAACTTAACATTATAACATATAGCAGAATTGAATAATTATTTCAATTAAAATATAGTATAATATTGTTAATTGAGTCAGTTAGAATAGTTCATAATTTATGCATTAATTAAAATTGGGACTACAAAATGTAGTAGACACTTTTTTTATGCAAATGATTTTCATTGTAATGATAATGAATTTGGAGAAGATTGATGCAATTTTTTTTAATTTGTTGTGAATACGCCATATTCAGATATACTCAATGTGTACACCATCCAATTTGGCTATTATGGAAATTATTAAATAACATCACGGCATAAAGTAACTCCGTATTTATTACATTTTATTTTAATGAATATTTTCCCGTTGAGTTCTATGTCTTTTGAAAAGAGTATATCCTCAATTAAAAAGCTATAATTTGTCAAACAATTCAATTTAATTTGATTATTTTATATATAGAAATATAATATAGTGTTGGAGCAAGCTATGATAGAACCTACAAATATATTTATTGAAGGCCGGTTTCCAAAATTTGTAGATTATATAACCTCTGACGATTTTGGAGGCTGGTCAATCACATTTTATTGAAGGCCGGCGCATGCTTTCCATAAATCTGATAATTATAGGTACAAGTGTGTGTGTGTATTACGTAATAACATTGACCAACAGTTCGTCTATCTTAAATACAATCGAATGAGTATAAATTGCATGCCCTCTATTTTCATATATTGGTCCCATCTAATGTGATCACTGTTTATCGGTAATATTTAGTAGTTGTGCTTTAAGTTAAATACTCATTTATATTTACCTCACTGCTTCGGAGTCACTTTATATATGTCATAAATGAATATCGATTAAAATTATTTATTATCACAGATTTGGTTTTACTTCTGCGTGTGTCGATTTGATTGATTTAAATATTATATACTTTGAATTTTAGAATTGCTGAATATATGACGCATACAAAACAATAATAGAGTTCGGTTATTTTTGGATCACCCTGTTTGTTTCTCACTCTCTG
>JAYRBW010053491.1:0-11080 GCA_036023295.1 Invenusta paracnida
TTGTTCTCTGTGCAAGTTCATTACTTTATTATTTTTTAATGTTTTTTTACCTTGTACCATGCCATTTATGCCATCTTCCTGTAACCCTCTACCGATATGCTTGTAGTTGTGAATAAAGCCATTATTATTATTAAATATCTTCATTAATTACATTCAATTTGAGTACGCAGCCGCTCTCGTATCTTTCCTCTCTGCTCTTTATACAATTTAGATCATCCTTACAAAATTCTACATCACTTATTCTAATTAAACAGGCCATATTGAAAAATAACTAATAAAATGTGTGTGATATCGTGAAATTATAGCTTATTTGTATGCAAAGAAACCGACGCTCATACTACGTCGCCAATGGACACGCTCTCATCTAATCAGAGGGGTCGCTCACTTGCATCGCCTAATATGTAGTATACTAATATGTAAGATATAGTTTGGGTGCCACAAGCATAATTTTGAAGTCGTCTTCTGTGAAATTAACTTTTTTATTAAAGACGTGATTATTGTTTTCTTCTACGAAGCAGGAATGTAACCAGATTTCAAAGACAAGTTAGAAATGAGACAAAATATTGGGCGCAACATCTGTAGAAAATGTTTTATGAGTCACGTTGGTGCGGTCTGAATTAAAAATATTGGAATATAACACTTATATAATATATAATATTAACTAAAGTCTGAATAAAAAACACGTTCTGAAGATATTCTTCAATTTTTGTATAGTTCAAAATTAAAACCTAAATGTTCGTTGATAATAAAATAGTGCTGTTCAAATACGCATAAACATAAACACATATATTATATATTGTACAAAATAAATTATTAACACATCTATAGCATGCTAATAGCATACCAAAATAAATAGGTTTTGTATTTATAGCTTTTGCTGTAAGATAACGTATTAAATAACTTTCACGTCACTCGGCGTCACTCAGTTAATCAGTCAATGAATAATTCGTTTTCAATATCACTCACTATAAGAGCAACAAACGACTAACACTCTCTTTGCAAGGGAGTAAAATCCAAGAAAACGACCGGTGAACGTTGAAGCTATTTTTAGAACAGATCTATATGTGCACTCAATACGTATAGAGGAAGATCGATATGCCTACCTCACTGACAAGTTTTTCGTTTTCCAGAATACATCGGCGGATTCCAAGACTCATACAGCCGTTTTCATCCTGAAAGAGTAATAACGTATCTAAAAGGAATGTCCTTTAAACAATTCACACGATTATAATGGCCCTCTATTTTAATATAATGTACAAGCATGCTGTTTAGTACATCACGCATATTACGTTCTCTTCTATTATGTTTTATGATAAATCGATGTAAAAAATAGTTTCTAATTTAATGTGTTCAGAAAATAAAAATATTTTTATTCTTTTCATATATTCCTGAAAAGTACCATATTATATATTCTTCATTGTGTTATTTATTTATTTAATTAATATACACAGTTAAACACCTCCGTGTTCATATGTTGAATAGAAATTTTAAAATATTATAACCTCAAAAATAAAATAATAGGCTACGGTAAGAGTATAAATAACTAAGTTGTTACAGTGGAAATACGATAAACAACAATTATTATTTAAAAAACTCTACTTTATAGTAGTTCTACTTTCTAAAGTAAATAACAACTTATACCCATGATAGTTAAAAAGTTAAATTACAGTTTTCGAAGAAAGAAGAAAGAATTTCGTTACTTTATGTCAAATATATTCACATACCATTCTTAGTCTTTTTCTCCTTGGGATAATCCAAACCATTAAAATCAATAACAAAACAAGTATATATGCTTAAATATAAATAAGTTCTGAATGCTAAGGAACCACATTTTTATGAGTTTCACTGACCTAATAATTAATACATAGATTATACTGTATATAAAAGGTATACGACCTAATTTTGTAATTAGATCATAACATTATGATAATGTTTTATGCTATTTATAAATTAAACTGATAATCAAATAACAAAAAATAATAATGACAATAGTATACTTCAATATAATTATAGATCCAACGTAAATCAATATGAATAGGAATAAATTTAATAAATAAGGAGCTATTCACCAAAAGTGTGTCCATATTCTCCTCCTCGGAGTCCTTGGATTTACGCTTACTGGTTTCGATACATGATATCTTCATCGAGAGTTCAGCGTTGTCAGCAACCAAAGCGCGCTTCTCCTCTTTCAAGCTTGCCACCTGTTTCTGAAGAAGTGATACCTCTGTGGGTTCCTAAATTAACAACAAGTTATGTTTTACATAACATAACAAATATTCAAATTTACGCAGTTAATGAATCAGTCTAATATAACTTGTAGCTATTTTAATAAGATATTATATTTAATATTAAAAACAATTTTTACCTGTATATGTACACATAAAATCTACAATAGTTCGCAATTATATTTAAATATATAACGATAGTAAAATAAATATTTTTGAATACAGAGGATCTCTAAATATTATCATAATATTACAATTATGATAAATGTAATAATTAATGTAATAAGATACACGAATAGACGGCTACCGACTGCTTTAATTTGTGAAAGCAGGTCTAACACTAAGGTATAAATTTGAACCCCAGAACGTACTCCTGGCTTTAACAAATTGATTTTCACTGCAGCATTGAGTTAATTATCGATTGATTAGTACGGTGAATATCTAATATACCTACAGGATTTATGGGAGTTATAGGACTTACTAACAATAATAAATCCTATTCAATACAAATAGACTATTATTTCAACAACATACAGGTCTATTGCTAGTCATAAATAATACCTAGTTCTTAGTTTCTATTAAAAGTTTCTATATATAATCGGTAAGCTTTATGATAGACTTGTAACTGTATAATATGATAATCATAAGTGACGTGAACTGTAATTTAAACTTTGTTTTTTACACAAAACAAAATGCATTTGAATGATATCATAAAAATAAGTCAATGAATTGATCAATAAAATTTTTTTATAAAGACTAAATTGTATTTTAGTATATGATATAGACTAAGAAA
Organism: Invenusta paracnida; assembly: GCA_036023295.1. NCBI lineage: Eukaryota > Metazoa > Platyhelminthes > Proseriata > Coelogynoporidae > Invenusta > Invenusta paracnida. The sequence goes on from JAYRBW010053491.1 coordinate 3,019, forward strand.
TAAGCATCATGAGTGAAATGATTATTTAGTTAATTTTTAATAATAGAGGTACCTATGTATATCTGTCAATTAGAGATAATATTGAATATCATAACAAGTGTAGAGAATTTACTGGATAATTTTAATTTTGAAACAAATATAAATGTGTACATAGAAAAAATTATCTATACTGAAAGCATAAATAACACATAAACTAAAATTTAACCTCGATTATAAATAAAAAACATTAAAAAAATCCACAAATCTAAATTAGAACCAAAAAACACTATATAAATATTAAGGTCAGAAGTTATTTTTAAAAGTAAATATATTTTGAGTAATAATATTTTGTTTAATAAAATTATTGAAATGAAGAAGAATACTAAGTTCTAATAAAGGTGTGAATTTAGAATTTTCTTTAAATTATTTGTCAATAAAAACTCAAACAGTTAAAATGAATACACATACTGATGTGTTAAACCGGAATAACGTTTCAGAAATTTCTTTTGATTTTTGTTCATGTTTAGGATCAGGTTCCAATGATCCAGCCTCTTGAAGCTGTTCACGTAGGACATCGTTTGATTTCGCAAATGCTTCTAGAAAAAAAAGGATACACACATATTGACACAAGAACTGTAAATAAAAAGAAATATATATATTACCAAAACCTACTGCTCGATTCATCCATAAGGCCAACAATACTCTTCATCTTATTTACAACATCACCAAATGCTCCTTGTTGCTCTGGTAGAGATGGCAATAAGTCAGGGATGTCTGGATCATTCCCAATAACAATAAAATCAGACTCTGGTTCATACGAATCCATCTATTGTTTTTTTTTATAAAAAGGATAATGCTGCAATGTGTATTAAAATTTAAAAATTATTACTTTCATGTCAATAATAACTGAGATAATTAATTAGCCAATAAAAAAAGTATACATAATACTATTATTATACAACATATAATAATTTAAAAACATACACTAGAATAAAAAAATAGTGGCAAGTATTTAATAATAACACACATTTTACTGACAAACAGATATGTGTTTCGAGAATAATGAACAAATACAATACTAGACATTTAAACATTGAAGATAGAAGTGTTATATGTTAAAAGTAAGTGGCATTAACTATTTAAATAAACTTTATTGTGATTTTAGCATGCACTATAAATATTAACTTTGTTACTATTTTGTAATAAATACAGCTAAATTTAGTAAAACAACAATCTTTGCAAACTTATGTTTTGAACTTGTCTGCAACTGACTCAATATTTGATATGTTAAATATAAAAAGAAAAATGAACAGTTGTAGGATCATTTATTATAAAAGTTCAAACATTTTCGAGTATACAATATACTTAATTAAGAAATTTAAAATTGTTAATTGTTAAATATTAAATTGTCTTCCCCTTCTTTAAATAGTCAACTTGCCAATCAAGATTCCTCTTTTTTTCTTAAATATTTATAATGTATTTCTCCTTCTTTAATTGATATACTCTCTCTCTCAATGCAATTCTCATTTTTTGCTTTAATCTGTAATATTTACATTTTGTAAACACTTTTAAACCTTCTGATAAAGAATATTGTATATTCAAAAACATTGTCACTTTTATACTAAATGATCTTACAACTTCTTGTTTTCTTTTCTATATTTTATGTGTTAATTTCTATAACATAATTCATAAAGCAAGTGAAAAACATTAAAACACATTTAGTGTTTTTGTTAACTTGAATTAGTTCAAATTATGGAAACATTCCATAAAATCAGTAATAAATTTATACATCTACAAGTAAAAGAAAAAATAATATTACTAATATCTAAGAATTGTTAATAGCATAGTAAATGACATTTGTATATTTAAAACTTGCTTTATTTCAATATTGTCAAAAATACAGGTATATATTATAATAGTAAGGAAAATAAAAGTAAAACCATTATAAATATCTTTCATCAACATGTATTTTTTACTATTTTGCAATTCGTTTTTATGGAATAAAAATAATGTTCTCACAGATATGTAATGATGATGATACGTTTATTAATGTATGTTAATTTGTGCTACCTGTGCATCATTTATTATATCTGTTGAGTAAAATATCTGTTGGTTTAATAAATGGTTGTGAAAGTTTAGCCAGTGGCCAATTAGGGTGTGACCTTGTTTGTTTGAATTTGATTTGGAAATCTCTATGGGAGAATAGTCAGTGGTGAAAGAATCAGTTGTTGTTGGGAGGTGAAGACGTTGGTTTTAAGCACCAACCGGAATGCGATTCTAAGTATTTGTTTATGAGCCCAGGGAACAAGCAATTATAAGTATTTGGATGAGTCTGGAGGGATTGAACTTCTGTGTTTGCTGAGGTGACAAGCAATTGACAGTATTTGGATGAGTCTGGAGAAATTGGACTCCTGTGTTTGGTATGTAAGTATGTATCATTTGTCCCAAAATTAGTCTTAACATTTCTGACTAAAGGATATGCTAACTGGAAAGAAGCAAATTTGGCCTTTACATCTCATGAATCAACTTCTTGCCACAAGGAGGCTATTGAGCGTATGGTCATATTTCCAAAAACTACAACAGATATTCATGAAACATTTACAACTAACACTGCTCAAGAAAAAGAAGAAAACAGAAATATACTGCTCAAACTGTTTTGTTGTGTTCAATATTTGGCAAAACAAGGTATTCCTTTTCAAGGGCATGTTGAAAATGATGGTAATTTTGCTCAGCTCATTAAATTACAATCTTGCGATAATGCATCTCTTCAAAAATGGTTGAACAAAAGTCTAATAAATATATTTGTAAAGATATTCAGAACGAAATGAATAAAGTTCTTGCATTAGAAATTTTATCAAAATTAACCAAAAAAATTCGGCAAGCTTCTTTCTTCAGTGTGATGATTGATGAAGCTACAGATATCTCCAATAAAGAGCAAGTAGTTTTGGTATTTAGATGGGTGGATGAAAACTTTGGTTCTCATGAAGAGTTTATTGGCTTGTATGTAGTCGATAACATTAATGCTTCTATTTTACATTGTTATTATGGATGTTTTTTGTAGAATGAGCATTCCCATTTCATGCTTGTTAAATTACATTATACATTATACGATTATGAGGCATAAAGTATCAACTATGTGGAACACAAATGTGAAATCCCAATTATACACAATTTTAGTAATAAGTGTCACATGTAAAATTAACATCAAAGATATTGGTATTTTTCTAAGAGATGTTTCAAGACATATAAAGAGAAAGTATTCAAAATAGAATCAGAATTCAACACCAACAACATCAATAAAATAGTATAGCCTGCATATATAAGCAAATAAGTTAATATCTCTTATCAATACACATATAAATTGTAGACAACACAGGGTGAGTTAACAAACAGTTATAATGCCTGGTATTAGATAAAAACAGAAATTTTCAGACAAGCAAACAAACATGATATAAAGTACTGGTATGAAAAGTAACACTATATAAATGTGCACAAGTAAGAGACCTACAATAATATGTCACTATTAGGACTATAGGTTAAATATTTAAAAAAATTTATGCAAAAAAACCTAGTATTTTCTGTATTAAAACAGTCTTAACTCCAATTGTAAACTCACCCATTGTAAATAGTAATTAAATGTACGTTTAAAAAAATGTGTATAAATTATGATTCAAACATGAAATGGCTTAATGAAATTCAGTGTCTCTTGTTATCCATGTTCAGATACAATGGGTGAGTTTATATTTAATTTTTTTCAGCATCTTAGTAAAGTTTAAGTGCAATATTTAAATGCACAGCATAATTGTGTGATGGGAGAGAGATGGTTAAGACTTTCAATTATGAGTATTATAGTGCAATTCAAAGCATGAGTCATTAAGACGGAAGACGTTCGAATGTCTTAGGGAGAGACAATTTTAGTATTATTTTGATATATCATCTTTGTAAAGCCAGAGGCACTTAAGAAAAATGAGCATCAGAGGGTGTCATCAAATGATAATGCCAAGACATTTATACAACCCCTGCTAGGTATGTCAGGGCATTTTAAATTGTGCGCTAAAACTAAGACTAAGACACTGGAAAAAATTATATAAACTCACCCAATATGGATATGTATGACTGTACAAATAAAACACAACTATTTCAAGCAAATAGAACAAAACCAGCTTGAAGCTGGTTTCTTCTTCAAACCAATGCAGGGATAGTGGAACCATTGGATGCAGTGTGACCACTGCATCCATGACTCCCAGTCACCCTTGGGACCACCAAAATGTTTACACGAGAAACATTTACTTGAAAACTCATCTGATAATAACTGATGTATACATCTTGAAACCAGTTTCCAAGCTGCCTGGTCAAAATATTTATTTAAGGTGAGATGATCAAAGCAACTGTCCAGGACACCACCACCAAAGTCCAGCTTTAAATCATCTCGCCCTATTTTGGAGGTACAGTTAACAATATCATTAATGTCACCCAAAGTAAAAAAACTAAGTTTTAAACTATCTTGCTGTAAGGTTGTCATTTTTTCAAAAATAGCAGGCTTTCTAGGCCGATAAACATGCTGCCGATATACAGAAGGACAGCCTTTACCAGGAGGAGAAGGGGGCAACTGAGCACCACATCAAATGTCAGTGGATGTAGATGGGCGAGGATCAGCTAAAGTGGGAATGGGTGTGTTGTGGGTAAGAGCCTATGCCATAACTGGTATATCATCGTGAGGGTCCCCAGCTGGAAGGGGTGCATTGTAGGGAAAAGCCTCTGTCATAATGGGTGCGTCATCGCAAGGGTCTCTAGCTGGAAGGGGTGCGTTGTGGGGAAGAGCCTCTGCCATAATGGGTGCATTGTGGGGAAGAGATATAAGTGAAAACAGTTAGGAGGAAATGTGTTAAATAAAAACAGAGTAAATGTAATATTAATTATACCCTACTTTGTATAATCATTAGCTGTTAATTACATGATATTAATAACTTAATATCAAAAATCACATCAAATCAATATTTATGAAAGTCTGTAGTGTAATGTCAGATATTTAAGATAATAGTATACTATATTTATATAACATTTTTTGTAAATAAACCGAGACATTAATCTATTTTAAAAAAAAAGTACCATTAAAGTAAATTGTAAGATTAAAGAAGTGAAAATTTCTACATATATCTAAACACAACTATGACCACAGAAAATATATGATAAAATATGTTGTTCATATTAATTCCTATTATTAGTCTTAGTTTTCGTTTCAACTGTGTGTTATGTATTATGTTGAAACATTACTACGCCGCACATCAATTATGTGACCCTAATCGTGGTGTTCTTACTATCCCAAAGATATAGGAGCATAGGCCTGTTCCTGACGATTAGGAGTTTTAGACTACATGCTTAACTAGTTATATAATAATGCAAACAATATTGGGCTCACCTGTTAGTAGCAGTCGCCAAAGAACTTTTCGAGCTGTCATGTCGTGCTGAGGGGCCTCAGCAGAAAATGTCAAATTAAGTTTTTTCTATGCCATAGCAGAACTAGACTACATTATACATTAATACACTATACATTATATTAAAATTATAATACGAATAAAAAATATTAACAAACGTCAATTAAAATTATGGACATGATACCTAACATAATAAAAAAATGAATCATTTAAAAATAACTTACTGTATGCATGGTGTCCCGATTAATGGGAAAGTGATTAAGCTGGCAGAATTCTTTGACTGCATTTTCTGCCTCTTCAAAATTATCAAACGTATTACCAACATTCAATACCATCATGCAAACATGATATTTAAAAAAAATACAAAATAAGTAAATAAACAATTTTAAACAAAATAAATTCTTCATTAAAAAATTTACCACACAAATTTATCACCTTTGCATTTCAGAAATCTATTAATTACATATGAATGATGCTATTTTGAGGTGTTATTCAACTATTTATGTGGTTTTAATATTATAAACTTAAAAAATATGACTAAGTATTTTAACCGGATATTAGTTTTCAATATTGCTGGCATTGCCGGCATATAGAATGGAGCACTATTTGCCGGCATATAGAATGGAGACTATATGCTATCATTGCTGGCATATAGATTTTACGATTAAAATTTATACTAAAATTCTGGCGTTCAGAAATTTAAAAGAAATACTAAATTTCCAGCATCTGAAATTTAAAATTTATCAAAAACAAATGTCATGATGAACAATAGTAATATGGGATGTTTATTAAAATAATATAGTTGGATTAATAAATAAATTTAATAATAAAAGTATTACATACTTTTAAATTTCTGGCACTGGAATTTTAGTCTAAATTTTAATTTTCCTGCACCAGAAAATTAAGCACTTCGAAATTATATAATTAATCTAACTGAACTCTCTTTGTTATATAATATGAATATAGTCGTGTTAATGATAGAAATATACCGGAATATACAGAAATATACTAGGAGAAATCGTGTCAAACTTACTTTTAAATAATAATAAATATTAAGACAGATTCAACAGAAGTAAACAATATAAGAGAAAAGTGAAACTATTTTTTATATTCTACGGTTTTTATAATTTATATTTTATAAATTAAAACAATATTAAGTAATTTTAAGTTATAAACCAAAGTAAATATAGAAAAATAAAGTTAAGAAGACATGGCAATAGCAGTTACCAAAAGTTTAATCTATAGTATAAGTATAAACACCATTTTTAATAAAGGCTAAAATTGTTTTATGGGGTTAACAAATGTAGCATCTAAGTGAGCTTTTGAGCTGATGACGAACCTTAAAATAAAAAGTAAATATAGGTTTTTCATATCCGAATAGAACAATCGAAATTCAAAATGATACAATCACACTTCCAAATGAGACGCCTGCAAATTTAAATATCATTAAAACCAGTACGTTTACAATCGCACTTCTGAATGGGACGCGGTGGTTAAATCGTAAATCAGAATGAGAATATATGTATCAATTTTGCTTATCTGTATTAATATCTCTAAATGAAACATCACAGAACAGAATGAGAATATCACACATCATAATGAGAATATTAGACCATAAAACAGGATGGGCAGTAGCACCCTAAATTAATATAAAATTTGAAATTTAAAGTTTAATTATTTTGAATACAATTGTAAATTATTGCTTGCTGTTTCCTTATCATTTTTTGTAATTAATCCACAAAATGGTACAGCAAGCTTGCTATAAAATAACAAGTCCTAACGACAGAGAACGATTAATTAGGGCACACGATAATGGCCAAGACTTTCTTCAATTGGCAAATGGAATGGACATCAAGCGATCTACAGCATACAGAATTGTGCGTACTGGTGTGCTAAATGCGTCAGTAAGAGGAGGATCAAGAAATGTAAAAATCGATGAAGAAATATCAAATTTTTCTTCTGACTTACTAGGAGAAAATCCTCTTCTTACATTGAAATAAATCAACGAGCGTTTCCGTGATCACTTTCCAAATAAGCCAGAGATCGGTCTCACTTCTGTAAAAAATATGTTGGATGGTCTTTTTTACACTCTGAAAAAAGTCATTGATGTGCCGGGCGATCGCAACACTCTTCGCGGGTGACATGAACGTCGAATTTATTCTAACTGGTTCATAACTGAAGGCGTTCATCAGCAGCTCATTTTCGTCGATGAAATGGTTTGCAATTTGTGGACACGTAGATTTTATGGACGAGCTCCTCGTGGTCAAGCTGCCTACCACGTTGTAAACGGCCAACGAGGGAAGAACCAAACAACGTGCATGGCGATTTCCTGCAAAGATGGATTAGTCCATTTTGAGTTGATGGATGGTCCAATAACAACTCAATCGTTTTCCTCTTTTTTGCTCAACATGTCTCAAGCATTGGGTTGACGACAAGCTACAATAGTGCTGGATAATGCTCGTCCTCATCACGGTGATGTGGAGGTACCAGAGAATCTGATCCTTAAATTCTTACCACCTTATTCAGCATTTTTAAATCCTATATAGAAAATTGTTTTTCTGTGCTCAAAGGAAAAATAAAAAGGAGGCTATCTTTCCAGAATGGAAACGACATTGCTTTGGCGAGAGATGAAGGTATAGCTCTATACC
>JAYRBW010053502.1:0-11079 GCA_036023295.1 Invenusta paracnida
TTATACAGCCAATAGTTTCAAATACCCGGCGGGCAAACAATAACATTGCAGATGCACACCCGTCCTTAACGGGTTAAACACCCAACATTTATAAACATTGATTTTAAATAATTAAATTTTATATTTAAGCGATAAATACCATCTACAAAAATTAGATATTAGAAAAGCTATGCATTTTTTACTATTTTTAGTTTAACACAATATTGTATCCACATTCACACACGCATACACTACACATATGAACACTATATTGAAATATGTAAATTTTATGCAATTATCTTAGTGGATTTTTTGTTTTAGAATTCAACTACTGGTTTCAACGTTCACACAGTTGTCCTTATAGCGTTTGAAATGTTGAATTGATTTTAATCCTTAAATCTAATAATATAAGTTAAATTAGATAACATTTTTAGTAGAAATACAAAATAGAAACAGATTGCGTCATTTTTTACGTTGAAAAAAATTTAGTAAATTTGGATCTATTTCTGTGAATATATGTATATATAAAGCTAATACCTATAATAAAATTCATAAAATTTGCATTAGAAAAATAGCATTTGAAATATTTAAAAAATAAAAAATCTATAAAAACAAAATTCTGTTTGATCAAAAGATACAGTCATCAAATATATAATTAAATCTAAATCTAAAATTAAAATAATTATTCATTATTATTGTTATATATATAATATATACCAGTAACAGAACCATTTGGGGGTTAAAACTTCTCTCCTTCCCTCCTCTGGACTCAAGACACAGAGATACATCTGCCTGTAAATATTGTGGGAAATAGTTCAAAGCTAATACATAGCATACGGCAATGATAATAAGCACTATTTCTATGCCTGAGAGACATGACTAATTAAGTTTGAAATGCTTATTACCTATAAGCTTGAAACTGTTTATGATAATAATACTTTCGCTATAAATTGGATAGGTAATTGGATGTATGAGATATAGCTGTTATCTCTCATACATGTGATTCAATTTATGATAACGAAATCTAACAAATATATAGTAATGACGAAAAAAATATTATAACAAATTTGGAAATTCATTGTTATTATTACGGTGTTATATTACTAATTAAAAAGATTTATTATATCCACTAGTATTATTTAATGACTTAATTTGCTTTTATCAACATAGTGATTTGTATATAAATTAAGCAATCACAAGAATTTAAATTTTTTTAGCTAGTGACACTGTGCCTAATTTTTAAAAACACTCATATGATATGTACGTTTTAAGTTACCTGCAGAAACTTAATATATTTTGCTATATATTTGCAAAATGCTTTTAGCAGTAGGGAAACATGTTGTTTTTATTAACAACAAACATAAGTCAGAATGTTTTTAGATTTCTAAGTTTTGTAAGTTACGACATTTTTTATATCAAAGACAATGTGCTCAGTATTCAACGATAATATGTTCTCACTTAAATTAAGTGATGTAGTGAATGTTAAAAACATGTATGTAATATGTATTTACATTTCAATAAATCGAAAATTAATTATATTATGATACCATTTGCTTGGCTTAAACATCTATTTCTATGTTGAAAATGTAAATATCTTCATCATGTATACAATAAAGAAAAAACAAAATATGTATATATATAGTTATATTTATACATTAATTGTAGTTTTGATTATTACAGCTGCATATATATTAAAATGAACAAATATTATTATAATATTAATGTATCTTACTTTAAATGTAAACATATTAATAGATAATTAATAATTGGTACCTACAACTGATGTTTCTCATTTTTAACATCATTTTCTTGTTCACATATTTTCTTAAACTTCATAAGTAAATATTACTATAAAGAATTTAATTTTAAAGAATTTTGTTTATATTGAAGATAATCGATCAATTATCATGGTTACATATATATCTGCATTTTAGAAAATCTCAATACATTTTAATGTTAATAAAAGTTTTATGCTTTAATTTTTTTCCAACAATTGTTTATAATCTTAACTTTAAAGTCTGCGTTTCCATTTCAGTATTATTTTTTCAAATATTTTAAATGTAATGAGTAGGTGGATTTTTATAAGTGAAAATATTTTCTCCACTCTATATATAAATTATACAAAATGTGTTCTTTTTTTCATGTTAGTAGTATATTCCTCTACTATGATATACGTACATATAGTATTAATAATAAAATCAAGCAGGTACATAGATAAGTATATAACTTATTCATTACAAAATACACGCTTTTTGTCATTTACATTTGCAAAATTCACTCTGTAAGATGGGAGAGGAAAGAAATATGTATTTTATTAAGATACATCTTTTATATGAATATTAAGTATCTTTGAAAGTAAATGCACGCAATTATTTTCATATTAAAATTATTACAATATTATTTTTTAATTATTTCTTAATTGACATGACTTAATGTTATTTTTCTTATTTGTTTATATCAAGTATATATATTACTTAAATAGTTAATAGGATACTAACATTTCATTTTTTAAATATCTCCAGTTATTGACATAGCTTAGACAAACTAATTATTTTCTCTACAAAGTATTTCCTCATACTTAATTTTATTAGCAGAGCTAGTTTAGTTTTCCGTCGTTATTCTGTGGTTTTCATAACTGTAGTTTTATACCACAGACATCGGATTGTATATTATATCTATACTGGAATTCTACTGAATCCCATCTACCTATCCTCAGTCTCGATAACATAAGGCAAAAGGCTATTTTTGAACTTTACTAAGATAAGAAAATTCATTCCTAGTCGTCTAAAACTCATTATATCTAGGTCACGGATGTACTCACAACCTTTACTACCAGAACACCGTAAATCGTTACTGTCATGATTTCAAGAATGAATTGAGTAAATTTATTTGAATTAGATAGAATTCCTCATTTGTTCTTCTTTTTTTACATAATTTCTTATGAATATATATTACATATATATAACTTTACGAAATGTCTCTATCGTCTGACAAATGTATATATCGATTAATTAAAGACTTCGTCATAGCTGAAATTGAGGCATTGTGGTAGTTATTAATAAATAATATTTAAATTACATGTCTATGATACATTCACAATACAACAAATACATATATAGATAGTAAAGTATAAAAAGTAACATTCTTATAAATTAAAACAAATTCGTGGCATTATAATAATGAATATTTACTTTTTAATCCCTAAATAGTATGTACATATATAAACTATTGTGACAGCAGCACCAAATTTAAGCCTCGTCTAGTATTCTATGTCACAAAATTTAAAATCTCCCGTTAATGAAATCTTCTTAGAAATAAATCCTTTGTACTTACTAAAAGAGATGTATCTACTAACAACAACATCTGAAAGTCTCACTAAGCCCGTGTCATTATCGTTCGTCATTTGGCTCTGTATATATACACACTTCTTTTATTTCTAAATTATAGAACTCGGATCGGAGTGTAATTCGAGGATAAAATGAGTTGTATTACCCAGTTCTAATTTTGTCACATTTTTTAGCTCGCTAAAACAGGTGTAAGAGGGAGATATAAGAGATAAAATACCATACATTGTATTCAAAATGGAAACATTTAACCGAAGTATACTCGGTAAAGTGGAATAAAAAGGAACAAAATTTTCATCTAAATATAAAATGTTCATCTTGTTAAAATTAGAACGATATTATTAAATTAAATGATTTAAAAATTTCATCAGATTAAAGATAATGTAAAAAACAAGGGGAAAAAATACTGTGGAGAAACCCTTAATTATGTGTTCGAATTTACACCTTTTTAAGCAATCGAACTTTTAAGTAATCATCATATTTTCAATATATGGAGTCAGTTTATATATTAGATTTTTGTTCTACATTTAAAATACATGCATAATACCTCGTCGATGATAATGCTAAGAACAAGGATTTATTGCTCGGCATCATGATCATTGACAACCAAACCTCAAACCATCTGAAATGTAAAATATTGGTCTCTACTAATCATTAGCTAAGTTATTGACATGCACAAGACTAATGACTTTTCAGATTAATAATCCTTTTTAATATACTGATTTGAACTTTAGTAACGGCAGTAAAAATAGGGGTCAATAGAGGTGACACGTAGCGAAATAATTAGAAATTGTTTGCTATTATCCCTATAGTAATACAAATAATTCTTTGTGATTAGTTATATGTATATGCATTAAAATAATTTATGGTCAACAACCCAATTTGACACGAATTAGAACATACACGCTTAAACCTTTCTACATCCTTATATGTTACAATTAAAAAATCGTTGTTTCAGGTCAATAATTGCAATGTTATAAAAAGAAAATTATATGTATTATGCCGTAACTATATACTGCATTACTTTGGGTAAATAAAAATGATCCCGAATGCATAATTTGTATTACAATATGATTTAATAACTCTTTGATACATTCACGAATGCTGGCAGCTTTATTTCCTGCACAATTTATAAATTAATTGAAAATTAAATATGGTTTCCATTTGCCATCATCGCAGGTTACATGTTCATAATCTTTACGAATTTGTAATACGGTTAAAGCTAAATTTTTTGAAAAAGTTATATTTTGCAAAATATTTAAAAATGCATGGTTCTATCTGTCTTAGGAAAATTCCGTCAAATGCAATCAATTTATTATAAGTTGGTGAGTATTTTTTAATTGCTAATAATTTTGCTAATAGTATTGCTAATCATTTTCCGGTATTAATATACACAATGGTGAGATTTAGATTTTATTTTAGTTGTAAAGAGTTTTCTTTGTCTCTTCTCCTCTCGATTTGTAAAATGTTTTGCATACTACGGTATATATTATATTGCACAATTATTTTTCCTTCAGTTTACTTTAATAAAAAATTATTTTGAATTATTTAACACAGTGCAAACAGTGTTTTTCCTTCAGTTTACTTTAATAAAAAATTATTTTGAATTTTTTAACACAGTGCAAACATTATATTTTTCAAATAATGAAGGATATATTATATAATTTTAGAATCGTTTTGTATGTGTAAGTTTTTAACAGAACATCACATTTATTAATTTCCCTGGTAGTAAATTATTTAGTAAATTGCATGTATTCTATCATTTTAATATATATATAACTTATTTAAATTTATTTGCAGCAAAATAATTTTTTTACCCAAAATGTACTTGCAAACACATTTGCAAAAAAATTGCTTCATTTTAGTATGTATATTGCAATTTATCTAATTGTCGAAATATCACTAAAATAATATTCTTTAATGCAATTATCATGCATTATATTTATGGAAGATTTACCAGAATAAAAGCCTCTGGTATGATTAAAAATGTACAAAAAAAAATGTTACTGCTAACCTGTTTTGATATTATTCAATTAAATTGAAATTAATAAAATAGTAGTATCGCTATAAAAAGCTATCCAGAAATTGAAAAATGTTTTATAAATATATGTCTTTTATTGCAATGTTTCCTGAAATCTCTACCCTAAAGGAAACATTAGTTTTATTTCCTATCTACATATATGAATTCAATAAAAGTATACTTAATCCATTTCGAAATACATAGACTATAGTATAAAACAGTGCCGTTCAGGGTTTGAAATAATAGAAAAATGATTTTATAAATGAGATTTTTTTATTATGCAGTTAATATTTGCAATAAATTGTAGCAATTGACATATATAATAAATACACCAACATAAGTTTATTTAATTTGTTATATTTATATTTTATATTTAAAGGAGTTTCTCTTTAAAACATAATATATGTATTTACACACAAAATATTATCCAATGATCTTTTATATTACATCTTTCGATAATTAAAACAAATTGAATAATTTTAAAGAATCTTAAACATTAACCCTTTAAACCCGGATGGATCCCGTGTAGATCCTTCACATTTAAAAAGTTTTTTTTTCAATGCAATGTAGGTACTTATAAAAATTGTCTCATATGCGCTATTACATCATTTATGATTGTCAATATACCTTAAAGCATAATCTATGATACAATAATACAGAATGATTTAATATATTTAACATAATGTTATATAGTCTAGTATTTGTTATACATATATTCGTTTGTACATATATATTAAGGCAGTATGTATGCTTAATATGAAAATATAAACAACTAATTAATTAATTAATTAGAAACTTTTAAAATAAATTAATGATTAAATAATGATTATTTTTAGGACAATAGCATTAGATAAGAAAGACTTTTAAATATGTTACTTTTACATTTTTATAAAAAATACTTTTATATTTTTTAAATTGTAATTTCAGACACAATCATTAAAATTTTAATTCGTTTAATTAAAGATACTTTGATATCATCAGCAGTAACTTAAATGTTCGTTTAGTTTAAGAAAAATATATATATAAAGATAAGTGCATACTGGTTTCTTATATTTCCGCAAAATATACTAATATCAACATTCACTATCATTCACTCACTTCATCGTGCACTACAAAGCCTTTCTTATATTTTAATTATTTTGTTTTGTTTAAAATTATTTTTTATGGAAACAACGATATTTTTATCAAAAAGTAAATTCATTATTATATTTTAATTATTATTTAATGTTGTAATTATAAATGAAATATGCCCATATTTACAGATTAAGTATTTTGAGCTTAACAATACTTAAATTTAGGTAATGCCCATCATACTTGTGCTTATTTAAAATTAATTTTAGAATTTAACAAACTTTTTAACATGGTTTTACGTATTACCAGATGAAAAGATGACTTTGATGTTTACATTTATTTCTAGAAAAAAAACAGATATCTGACCGCATAACAATTTATTAAGAGTACTATGAATAGATATTTAATTGTGAACAATACACTGATATTAGTGAGAAAAACAATAAAACTAAGCAATGTTTCAATGTTAAGATTTTTAAGATGGAATTTTTCTAGAGGAGTAGGAAACTATAAGGTAAGAGATAAACAAAGGTTTTGTTTATAAAGTTGCAAAACGTTCTGCATAAAACATGTCTCTCTCTCTCTCGCTCTCTCTCTCTCATGCATACGTCTTACATTAAATGCATACTTGCTACAATTTAGTATCTAGGCAATATATAAATATAGAAGTCATGACACTTTGTCTGTACATATCTATTTATATGAAAGTAATCGGTAAAAGATTGGTAAAATATTTAGATAAAACTAATGTCTCACAACATATCTGACTTTTGATCTATGGATTTCAACAAATAAATATAAAAGGAATTTTGATTCACGTTTATATTGTAAATATATTAACGTTTTTGTGATATGAGTATCTTAACATCTATAATATAATAGTTTTATTTTATTTTTGCACACAGTATGTTATTTATATAATATAGAAATAGACAAAAAGAATATTTACTTATTTTTATCTAGTTAATACTTGTAATTAACAATAGATAACAATATCACCAGAAATATATATAGTCGATTTTTCAAACTTGGATGAAAATATGTTATGCTGTCAGATTATATATGTTAGAGTAAGATTTAATATTTCATTTTATGTATGCATAAAGTTTAGATGCTCTCTGCTTATAATAGAAGTTACAAATGTGTGCCAAACAAATATTTTGATAACATATTTTAACGACAGAAACAATGTTGAGTTTGGTCATGTTTATTGTATAAAAGTATATCTATCTACTAATTATAAATATTACATGCTAAATGTATACGTATTAATATATGTAATATGTTGTAAACAACTTATTTCAACTTATATTGATAGATAGATAAATACTAATTAGATGTGCTATAAGTCGATTTTTTTTTTAATTAAGATGGAACTTTAATTATGTTTTACACATTTAATACGAATATGATAACACATTTAAGAATTGAGTAGGATATATGTACAATATTTTAATATACGGCCTTCTGCCATATATAAGAGTATTATAAAGAAAGAGAAGTAAAAAAATCAAAATCATTGAAATACATGTTATACCCATGCATAGATAAGTCGTATATGTAAAAAAACCGTATGTAAAACCACACGTAAAAGTTGTATATGGAAGTCGTAAAACATGAAATTCAAACATTCTCGGTATAAAAATGTACATTATTTACGAACGTTAGTTAAAGCGTAAGAGCAGGGGAAGTGTAAAATACAAAGGAAAGAATATGAGCATTTGTGAGACATATGGAAGGAATCCATACAAAAAACGTGTTGTTAAAAAATTGATTTCTGTTTCACTGGATGTAAAAGGATTCATTCCTCCAAAAGCGGATGTTAATTGCTCTTATCATGATATAGTATAACTTCCCCAAATAAATTAACAAGGGGCAACGGCGCTAGGTCATTGCATTCCTATTTTTGTTTGCCTGGCATAAATTCCTCCCAAATCTTGTCTATACTTCCACAAAAATATGTTTATTTCAAACATAGCAAAGGTCAGTAGGGAATATAGACTATTCCTTCATTTACAAACTCCTCTCAAATTACTACGATACGTTGTCTTTATTGGTCATCATCAGCATGTCTTTAAAAATTAATTATTTTATTTTTATTTGTTTTCAATAGTACATCCTTAGTTTGAACTTGAAAATGTTTACTTTTATTGAAGGCATATGTTAGATAGAGAAAATAATTTTTTTTGTCATTATTTATTCGTATATTATGAGCATTACAAAGTAATGGTAATACCAAATTTGTTTGAAAATAACTAAATTATTTTATTATACAAAATTTGTAAAGTTAGCAAATTAAATCAATAAACCATTTAGTTTGGTGGTAAATTTATTTAGTGCATATATTGTATTTTTCTGTAGACTTAAAAAGTCTACTTCTTATAAGTAAACTTTTTTTCTTTGCTTATTTATTCAAAATATAATTTTGTATAGATTATATTTAATAACCTAAGTTAAATTTAAGTACATTTAATAATAATCAAATTGAGTAATAATTTTTCCGACAAACAAATAATGTAAGATCTTAATGGAAAATGTCTGTGTACTATAACAGCATAATATAAGCATGCAGACGTTCACATGTGAAGCCTGAAGGCCGGCGTGAGATGTCACAATCGCTACCCATCCATGTATCCTGTATCAAGAATATCGCGTCAATAAACATACTCAATTCAACTTAATGTCTTCCGATAGTCAGATGAGGATTTTCCCAAATTAAAGAAATACACTCGGTTTGGCGAATTGAATTGCCGTGGTATACATTAAAATCATCTTAATTAAAATAATACATGTATATATTGATGACTAATAACCGCTTGGTTGATGCGATATCCAGGATATAGGATACGAGCGTATAGAATCACTCTATTGTATATAGTGTATAATATGCAGAATCACAAGCCTACTTACTCGTATGTTGATTATTTTCAAACCAATCAAATGCCTAAAAAAATGTCACCGTATAATTAATCATATTATAAATCAATGAACACTTTGTGGCTTCCTTCTTAAAGCAAGGGCGTAGATAGAAAAGGCTTTAGTTCCCCAAATTTTGGATAGTGTGCCTCTGCTATGAAGGTTTAACTAGCGAAAACGACATTAAGCTGAGAAATATTTCGTGTGAATCTTATTATAAGAAATTATAATTATCAATGCTATGATTGTTTTAGCGTCATGGCATGTGCTAAAACGGTAATTTCAATGCAATTGAGTAACACTGAACTCAAAGACTTGTATTCTCACTGTTATGGTCACGCGTTAAACATGGCTGCACAAGATACTCTTAAAGCCAATTAGCACCAGGAAAAATGCACTAAATGCTGTTCAGAAAATTATTAAATTGGTAAAAATCTTTCAAGCACGAATGTATTTTGAAAAAGGCCAAAAGTGAAATTTTCTCTCTTGGACATCCGACATAAACATATTCTGCCATAGACGTTGGACAGTACGAGCTGATTCATTTTTTTCATATATAAAACTTTACAACTTACCTGGTATGAACAAAATCTGTGAAGAATGAGTCAGTGAGACGATTAGGAAAAGTTGCGGAACAAATGGAAAAATCGATTTTCTTGTTTTAACATTGAATTCGTCAAGATTACCTTCAACATGGTATATATACAGCCTTTCGCAGGCTTTGCAAAAGTCATCACTTTTTACTTGTGAAGATCAAACATTTATTGAAAGAACTTTAGCAAAGTTGCAATCATTCCATTTTGATGAATCATTTGAGTTTTGTTCAATCGCCTTGAAATTAATAACAATCCTTTTATCTAGAAAAACCTACTTTCTCTTATCATCATAATGTACCTCATCATTTTGAAATGCCATGGTCACATGCTTTCAGTGCACCCCGTCGAATCAAAACCTGGTTAAGAGGCACGATGAACCAAGCATGCGTGAAGTGGTTTAGATTTTAAATGTGCATTTTGAAGACAATCTTAACATTATTGATATTGTTAATGAATCTTGAAGTCGAAACATACTTTGAAAATATTTCAAACAATGTTGTTGTTTTGACTCATTCGATTACCACATTTATGTATGATTGCATATTATATACTATACGTTGTAATGTGTGAAATCTGAGATTAATCGTTGAGATAACAAATGTTTGCTTATGCATACTTCCGCCTCTACACTGTACTTAGTTACCCCAGCTACAATAAGCTGTCTATGCCCTTTTACTATGTAACCATTTAATGTTCATTTATTATACTCATTTTAAACTATAAAATCGATTAAATAGTAATTTTCAGTATTTCTAATTATTTTTCATAATTATGAAACCATTGATAAGTTCACATCACATGTAAATTAAATCTTTAATATGCCCAAGCCTGTAGGCAAAACTTATTTTCACATGCATTTATTTATATTTTTTATTATAACTAGCTCAAGTAAGTTAGAAATTAAATTGTTGCAATGTAAATCTTAAGATTTTTCGAAATGAAAGTTTCTTACATGATCAAAAAAAATGGTGTCTGTAAACTTTAGAGTCTCTTCGCTATAAACTACGTACAGTGGAAACCAATTCTCAATCACAGTGTACACTGTACCTAATACACTATACACTATACACTATACGCTATACACTATACACTATACACTATACACTATACACTATACACTATACACTATACACTATACACTATACACTATACA
>JAYRBW010053513.1:0-11079 GCA_036023295.1 Invenusta paracnida
CGTGATGTTAGCCAAGTGAGTCATCTCGGACGTCAAATGTTCCCTGGGAATTCCATATTCCTAACTTCAGTTTTCAGAAAGATTGTTGTAGACAAGCGCTACTCCTATCCTTTATTGATCTCCACCAATTGACACCCGATTATTTACGATACAAAGTCATATTCTATTTGCAGAAGAACCGCAATATGTCTATCTGGCGCGTTACCAGATCATACCTAATCAAGTAGGAATAAAAACTGAACTAATTTTGAATCATAAACCTTTCCAACAAATGGTTGCACTTAGTGAAGATAAGTATGATAAACCAAAAAGAATAGTGAATCAATGCAAGAAAAATCTATAAGTGAAGTGGAATTAGCGCCAGATGTAGGCAATAAATTGTATGCCTACAACCTAACCAAGAAATCGTAAAAAAGAAAATTGGAAGACGAAGAAGATGGATTATTCTCCACAAGTCCACCTCCACAATCTGAATCTGCACCTGCACCACAGTCTGACAATTTATTTAGACATGCAGTTGACACGCTTCCCTTCCCAAACACTGTCGAAGTAAGGGTCGTCTGCTTCTAAGTTTTTTTCAAATGTAAAATTATAAATAGGATGACCTAGGCCGTATTTTTTATCAGGATGGCAACAAAATCGATACATCTAATATATTTATCCTAGTGCGGTAGGCTGTTGTTTGTTGTTGAAGAGGATAACCTGCAGCACCCGACTAAAAAGTCTGGTGCGCCAGCAGGACCACATCACTCGGCCTGGTGCTCAGGTACGAGATAGCTGGCGGACAAGTACCAAGGATGGTCATTTTCGCGCGTTTGTTCCCGGGCACTCCTGAAGTCAGTGTTTGAGGGTGGGGAGAGTGTCTGGGCAGTGCGGGCAGAAAGGGTTTGCTGTTGGGTTGATAATTTATTCCTACGCCCTGAATTTGCGGCAGTGGCCTGAGCGCATTGGAGCAAGGAGGCAGTGTCCTTGCGGTTTCGAATATTTTCTTCGTCCATCTGGCATGAATGGCCTTCATAAGTGGCAGCTGTACGATGGTGGACTGGGCTGGAGATCCACTGGATCATTATTTTGTTCTTGACAGAGTGCAGCGCCCCCCTGATTGACTTAGTATTGTCTGACCCCGATGCTATCGCCGTAATGAGAGCTTTATTGTCAGTGCGTATAAGGAAGCTGGTTCTCCTGGTCTTTTAGATCCAATCTGTTGCGAGCATAAGAGCATTGTGTTTCTCTTCGAATGAGGAGGTGAGAAATCTGCCTCTCGCTCTTGCAGTGCTGATGATCTGAGGTGTCCAAAGATCACCCTTCGTGAGCACTGCTGCAGAACTGCCGTTTTTAATACCGCCTTCTGTTGATCGGAGAATAAAGAAAGTTTCACCAAGGCTGGTACTAATTTAAAAATGTTCAACGTCTCATGAATGTGCCAAAATATTTTATGAGAGCCGTGAAGCATGAAATGCAAACGCCATCAGAATCACCAGAACACACCCATCGCCACCGGACTGGCATGTGTCCACACCACAAGCACCAGTACCAATAGTAGAACAACCCACGCCATTCAATAGTCGTTTTTTTCAGACGAGGGAGATGACTCATGGATTTAACCGAGTTTCTTATATATATTTTAACTTTGTTGATGCCCGGTTATCCGAAAATACATTTACTAATGCTTCTGTTGTAAATGTTAACTGTTGTAGGGAGATATCCTGCTGTTATACCATAATATATGTATCTATGGATAAATTTGTTATGTTTACTTATGTTTAGGAGTTTGGGGATTTTTTAGCATACAAGTAGGAAACTCTTAGCCTACTTTTAGGGAATTAATTTTGGAATAAATATATTTATTATACTAATCAATAGACATATTATTTTGGAATTTATTAATAAAAAAAAATATGGTTATATATATCATAGCTATATGTACTAGGTACTGAAATTTAAGACAAGTAGTATATATGTAACTTATGAATAATTGTTGCCCATTTAAACTCATGGGGTTCCATCTCAACCGGAAGAAATTGTCAGAAATAGGGCGCAATTTTTATTGGAGCAGTAGTATGTAAATAGATTCCCACTTTTAATATTAAGGAATACTATGATCGAATGGAAAATGCCATAATCGAAATATAAATTGTATTAATTATATGGGAATCGCTACCTTACTTGTTTAAATCGGTGTATGAATGCTCACAATCGCCACCGAATTTTGCTGCCAATCGGATTTGAATGACGCGCGAAAAATGCGTGAGAATTGTAAAGATTGGTGTTTTAAAAACCAATATTTAAATTCTCACGCATTTTCAAATTCTTTTTAATTTTTGCGTGATTCCTTAAATTGTAGCGACCTTGTCTTAGTGGAAATAACCGTTGAAATTAACTTGAACCGAGATTGAATGGCTGTTCAGCGTATTAGAAAAATCAATAAAATATAGTTGAATGATTGATTACTAACTATAGGGTACCTCTGATCAATGCAGAAATACAATTACTATTACAGACGCACACGTTTGGTTATGATTTAGGTGCCCTATCATTGGTTGAAATCATACTCGATTGTGATTGGCAGGGGGGGGGTGATCCTGAAGTCGCCTAATCCTACTACTATAATGTATTATTATTATTCAAACTACAGGTGTATTTCTAAATATTTTTATGTATACAATAAATGTTCTTATTCATTAAACTTGGATGTAATCGATAATAACATTGCATTGAAAAATTTAGAACAATTAATGAGCTAAAATATTTTATTTTGAAATTTTGTCACCTATTTCAGACTACAATAATATTTCTTTTAATATATTGATAAATGTAACAGAACTTAGTCTCGGTACTAATATTTCAGTTCATAATTTTGTTATTTTGATTCTTAAAAAACTGCTTGATTAAAATATTACTTATACTGTTTTTGTACCAAATCATTTACATATTTTTCCATTATTTTTCGTATTCATTTACATCTTCTAGCGTAAATTCAATATGGTTATTATTAAATCTTATTGACGTAGCTATATTGTTTTAATAAAAACATATAACATATTTAAATAGATCTTTCAACGGCATAAATAAATATACTAAGCCGAACTCACAGATTATCTTCAGAGCAAATAATGACTAAACCGAAATATCATTATAAGTCAAAAATTGTACAGATCTAATTCATTCATAGTATTAAAAAAATTTACCATATATATAGGGTGATAAAAAAAACCAACTCCTTATAAAAAGAATGCAGTAGAAATATGTCAGACTTTATTAATTTAATTAATTATACAACTATATACTAACATTATAGGTATGTATATATACACATGTGATATATGTAAACAATACAACTCAACTTTCAATAAACCAATTAAAGGTTATAATCATTGCTACTTAATCGCCCTCCATTTTTTGTGATGATTATTTGACAACGTCTCAACATAGATTTAATTAATTTTCGACAAGTTTGTCGTGTAATTGAATTTCATGCCCTTGTGATTGCCACTTTAAGTTTTTGTATGTTTTCACATTCTTGACTTTGCATTCGTTCACAAATAATTGCCCAAATATTTTCAATAGGGAGAGCGTCATCAAATTTTGACGATTCAGCTTCAACAGGAATTCGTTCAGTAAACAATTCATGAACGACCTGAAGTGACTGTCCTAGGAGTTCGATGAAAAAAGGCAGGATCATCTTGAAAGATTTCATTTCTCTGAGGGAAAGTCGCTTTAAATGCAGGAAGAGCCCGGCTTTCTCATAGTAGATCCTGAAACAGATTTTGTTCCATCGTCTTCTTAGCTCCAGATGGAAAGTCGTATTTACCTAGAAACTCCTGAAAAAAAAACACAGGAGCGTTACAAGGAATAAGTCTATTCTACGTTACATCTCCCCATAAGTTAAAACCTGAATCGAATTTGTGGCGCATGCACAATCCACCATGGTTTTGAGCTTCGACTCTTGAATGGCTCCGGATAATGTAATGTTTAGTGTTTAATGTCATTAGAATTTTTTTCGAAAAGTCAGTATTCACTAATCTTTGCCATTTACATCACGGCACTAAAGGATCTGCTCCGAAATATTTTTAGAGCCATTGGGCATACCCAAATGTCTGTCATGGATCTTGCTAGAATTTTTTCTGTGGTATTGACGTAAATTAGCATTACGTATAGACATCTACAAATAAAACCTGACATATTTAGGGTGCATTCTTTTTATAAAAGGGGTTCGTTTTTTTATCATCCTGTAATAGATATAATATGACAATAACAGCAAATTTCAATATTTTCGTTTATCCTAATATAAATTATTGTTTTTAACTTCATATACGAGTATGTACATATCGATATAAAATTTAAAGTGAACTCGCTATAAAAACATCGAATGTCTCTAATTATATACATGTTATTATATGAATACAGTTATTTGTATTATTTTCTTCCTGTAAACTTCTAATATTAAGTTTTAAACAAATTTTAATTGTATGTGTCAAAATATTATTAAAAGAAAAATTTGCAATTGCTTATTCTTGTTTTAGATAATGTACAGTGTATATATTAGCTAGTTCGAGTTTTTAAACTGAAATAATTTTAATAAATACAGATTATACAGTAACGAGAAAAAATAAGTAAATAGTATAACTTTCACTCCGTCGAAATAGTTGATCGAGTAAGATGTTATATATATAGACTGGTGGAACCAGTAGTGTACATACAGTGTCATAGTGTGCTGCAATGTATAGTGTGCGCAACACATGTGTGCCCGGTACACCCACCAAAGACATTCGACTGCTAAAAGGCAACGAATCATAATACCTTCTCTATAGTCGTTCTTCCGAGGAGAAAAAGAGAAAGAAACGGATAAAAGAAGGGTTTTCGGAAATTGCTAGCGTAGTACGAGAAAATTTTGACGAGGCTAAAAGCAAATACACAAACTGGGGTTGAGGGGTTGAATTTCACTCGCAATGCGATACCTCTTGGTTACACATCGAATGTTCCGGGCTTTCTCTTTTTCCGTCCTTGCTTTATACACTTTACCTTCCTCACAACTACACACTGCATGATTAAGGCTGTATGTGGAAATGGCGCACCCTGTTTGGGACATATTTCTAGCATTAAAATTCGCTCATTCATGCCTTATAGCTGTCTTCATTTTCTTCGAAGGAGCAACTAAATATGAAATCGAATGAGTGGGTTTCTTCACTGCACGATTTCTCAACACTCACCATAGCCCCCCTTCCCCTGTATAGTCCTGCAGCACTGTTATTTACTTCTCCCTCAAGTTGGCTGAACTGCGACAAAAGAGAATATTCATATTTAAAGTCTTCAACGCTGACTGGCCCGGCCTATGATATGTAGTGGGTGTTTACACATGGTGGATTTGCGACGAATGGACGCGTGCATACAAAACTGACTGCACATATTATTATTCTTGTGAGTGCAGTGTGTTGGGTAGGGAAACGAAGCAGATTGCAGAAAATCGTGCGTATGTTTTGTTCTGCCCTTGCTTTGGAAATGATCGCTCCATCGTGTATATTCTGAATGTTTTTAAATGTTAGTGGTTGTGCTTGTTACACTTATTGCTTGTCGCACAAGCTAAATGATATAATTAGGTACCTATATTCAGTAGTGTGTTTCGCTATAGTTATCAGACATGAGCTGTACTTTACAAGTATTTACATATATACGACAGATATACACAAAATATTGTTACCTTCAAACTTTTTTTTACAATTCTACTAGCGAAAATGTGTATTGTATAGTCCCATTTTCAGTCTCCCTCTATTTTTCCATAAATGCTGAATTCTGACGCTCACAGAGATACTTTTTAAATAAAAAATATGTCAAAACAATTCACAATCACATTATATATGGTCTGTAAATTTATAAAGAATATCACAAGGCATTTAAAACATTAAGCAACATTGTTGGTCTGCCTGAGGTACAAAAGTGTATATATGCACAATGAGAACTGAAATAAAACAATGACATAGTTCATTTGAAAAATAATTACATAGTAGTAAGACATGTATACCCCTAGGTATATAGCTTACAGTTAAAATAAGAGAAATAATAAGCTGGAGCTGCTGAAATATTTGTATTAGTAAAAATTGTAACTTTCGTTTGTTTGATAGCTTCGTTAGTGGTACCTCTGATAAACTGAGAGAATATAATATAAATATAGGTTGTTGAGAATAGTGATTACATCACCAGATTAAAACTAAACGTTAGAGATGACATGTTTTATAATATAATATTTAAAAGTAGTGTTTACATTATGTAACCTCTATTTCTTAGTTTTAATCTAGTGATGAGTGATCATTATTCTCAACAAGCTATATAGGCCCTGATAGGTATACATTTTTCTCTGACTTCGTTTTTATATTTTTTACACAAATTATTGCATTGTAGAAATTTATTTGTTATACTATAGCATCTATTTTCTATAAAAGTTTTATCATAACTGAATGTTGAAAAATATGTTTACTAATTTTTGATATTACACCCTTAACTTGGAATATTAAAAAAAATTGTTGTTTAATAATTTTTGGTATTACAATCTTAACTTGGAATATCAAAAAATACTAACATCAAAATTTTGTAAAAATATCTTAAGTCATTAAATAATGAAAATTAACATACCAAGCGACATGCATTATAACTATGCGATAATACACAATGAAACAAAACATCTTTAATAAAAATAATATATTTAAAATTTTTAATTAGCCGATGGCTATCTAAAATAATAAGACTTATTTTTAATAGTGTTACTGTTATCTATTCTTATTTTAATAGCTCACGAAAATAATTGTTTATGCGGTAATAAGTCTTTTAAAAAACTTCATCAAAATCAGTTAAAATTTATTTAGGGAAATTTTATATGATTTTAATGGCATGGTTAATAATATCTTAATGATTAGAAATGGCTGAATATTATTATCATATATACAGTATTGTATTTTATTGAAATAGTTCATTTTATAACTATACCTACTTAATAAAATCTTAAGTTAGTTTTTCGTGATATTATACATTTAAAACATAGTAAATATTTCATAGTTAATGTACAATGGATTAAAAATGAAATTTCCCATTTTGTTAAATTGTAGTTATTGTAGAATATATTAGTAATATATTTGTAGATAGTTAGATAAATTAAGTGGACTTGGTAAATTATAGTTATTGTAGAAAATAACTTGAAATTAGTAATATATTTGTAGTTAGTTAGATAAATTAAGTGGTATTATAAGATTTATTGTTTTAACAAACTTCTTACCTTGTTGTCTTAGTTGTTTAGGACTGGGGCTCGTGGCAGTCCCTGACAAAGCTGACGAATGGTATTAAGTCGTTCAGCTTTGCCAAAATCTTGCCTCAAACCCGCAGCCGGATAAAAGAATTTAATAAAATTATAAAAAGTGTATCTTACCACATACTTCATAGGGACGTTGCGAATGAAGGTTGGAACACTACCTACAAAAAATGTCCAGGATAATATCATACTGGATGGATTTGTAGAGCCTGCTAAATTACTAACTGGCTCTACTCCAGCTACACCTGATGCCTGATGAATTTCTGTCATCAGATTCAGTTTATATATTCTCTCAGTGAGAGAAAACAGTAGCACAACATCTTAATGAAAAATAAAAAGGTTACTGCGTTCAGTTGTGTCTGTGAATATGATGTATTAATATTATGCTAGTGCTTAGTAAATATATTCTGCAAAATATTCGTCGTTTGGTACTCCTGACAACATCTAGACTACCCAATTGATGACACGCATGCCAACGGTAAACAAAGTGTGTATCAGCAGAGAATTCGACTAAACCTCATTCTTTGTGTAAGCAAAACGAGACGACCAAGGCGAGCTCCAACTCAACAGCATAAATAACTGTAAGACTTCAGCAATGGCAAAACACCGTCTTTCTGTTTTGATTAAGTAAACTTTCAAACATGACGTACTCGATTTTTGATTGGATAGAGAATTTGAAAGGTCAACAATTTGTGGCAACGCGCTTGCTTCGCGCACGTATATGGTTTTCATTATAATTTAGTTTGTTGACCTTGGAGTATTGATTCAATTCCGATATTTTATTGGAGTAAATTTTTATCTATCGAAAGCCAGTATTTAAAATACATAGACTTTAATCGATTATAATCTAGACTTGCTACGAAGTGTGCAATTTAATATGCTATTGTGATAAAATACAATCAAATATTGAAAGTTACTATTTAAAACCTTGGTGGCAAAAGTAATGCTTATAACGCTAAAATTTAATTATTGTTGTTTTGTTATATTTTCCGTGTATTTCAGGGTTATCTAACATAGAAATAGAAATTAATAATGATAGGTACATAACTAATATATATTTTTAGCTATGTATAATGTATTTATTATAGAGTACTTAATATTTACAATATTCAATATATGCGATCTAAATTAGACTAGTGGTATATACCATTTAATTTCAACATAATTTAGATGTATTTTTTTAAATGAGAATTACTGTTAATAAGTAAAAATCATGTTCGACCATTCTGGACAAACAATAAATGTACAATTGCATGGTTGAAATAGAAGTAATATGTTTTTCGAAATTATTTTTATATTTACTATACTTATGTATGAAGTAGGTATGTATTAACGTTACATTATAATTAAGTGCATTATACATAGGATGAAGTTATTTTATGTGGCATTAAATAAATTAATTTAATTTAATATATATTTTTAACTATAGTTAAGGAATGTGTGAAGTATAATGAGAGAATTCGGTTTTAAACAAATGAACTTAAACATTTTATGCCGCATAAATTAACTTTATTTTAATTTAGACCATGTACTAGCAGAAATGTATTTATATACATATAGACTATAACAGGTCAGACGAAATGTGGAACTTTGATGTTTTTTATTGTTGTTGACGATGATTTGTTCAATGATTTACTCAATGATATAAATTACATGAAATATTGATAGATTAGATAGTAGACAACATCAAGATATATCGAAGGTATACGCTGGAATAAGTTGATAAGTTTTTGATATAGATCGTAAAAACAAATTATAAATATAATAATTATAATTATAATAATCAAATAAAATTATAAAGGATACAAAATAAACTAATCAAAGTTATATGAGCTATATGGCTGCAGTTTAATTAGAAACTGGTAAATTGAGTGGAAAAGTGAAAAGACACCTCAGTAATATAGGATTGGTCTGCTCATCACATGCATCTAACCAAGTAAAATGCAGTACTCTATGTGCGTAATCCAAACGAGTTTTTGTGCTAAACACATGCTATTCTGTTCGACTATCATGACTTTATCGTGTAATTGACAAATTAAATAATTTTATGGACATTTGAGAGTTTTTTAAAAGTGGTGCAAATCGCCACCGGTCAGTAGACCAGAGGATATACCTACAGGAAGTTAGTAGACCTCGAGTTAAAAGTTTTGAAGAATGTTGACGAAATGGGTGCCTCTGATCTTATAGTCAAATATATTATAAAATTTGCTTAATATAGCTTAATGTATTTTTTTAAACATATTAAGACTCAAATTAATATAGGGGAAACAATACTCAAAGAGCTTGTTGCAGTCAATCAACAATATATCAGTTATAATTATTGTATAACTTTTAAATGTATTATTTTTAAGAGACCAACATATTATTTTTGCAAGACCTGCGTACATAGTATATTGCTTGAGATCAAGCAGCTTTATATATAAAGTATGTTGTCGGTGTTAAAAGTTGGTATATAGTGGTAAAAACTAGTTTTAAAAACTGGTTTTAGTTATAGAATCTAGGAAATACTTGAATGCCAATTATTTTAGAGGTGTATAGTAGGGCATCATCTAAGAGATAATTAAAAATAAGCAGTTGCTTGTACTTTTATGAATAAATGTTGATATAAAATGTTTGTTTAATGATTAAATTTAATAATTTAATAATTAAATATATTTCTTTTGTCTCAAAGGCCACAAGTTTAGTAGTAATTAATTTATTAAGACTTTATAAAAGACTAAATAAAATCTTGAAAGCCATCGTATTTAGAAACGTATGTCTAATAGTAAGAAATAAAAAAATTAACTGATCATTCGTTATGCTTTCGAGTTTTTGTGAATAACTTCAAACAATGGCAATCATCGATTTTTACAAATTTAAAAGCGATTTATTTTTTAATAAAAAAATTAATTCTGTAGTTTTAGACTACATAATTTAGCTGAAATTCAATTTCCTTGAATTATTCAAAATTGGTAGAATTTATCAATCCTTAATATATTTTGAATACTTCTTAAAATAATTACTACTTAAATATTACTAAGTAGTACACAAATTATTTAATGTATTTATAAATTGTTTAGAGATAAGAAGTTCTTTATTGTCAAACGTTGAAATTATTGTACAAAACTCAGAAAACATTAACTGAAAACATATGAGTACAAATAAATATATATATAAGAACAGTTAAACACAGTAGAGTAATTTAATTAATTATAAAAAGCTACCTACTTTATTCTTCAACAGTTAATTGCAACAATGTGAATGTTAGTTAGCAGAATGAAGATGTGTTAACAATTGTCGGTCTCGGCATCTGATGCATTGAATATCATATTCTTACTGCTTCTTGTTATCCATGATTGGTGTTTTCGATAATATTCAGTTGCTTAACAAAAGCTTGACTATCAAGTACGACTAGGTACAGTTTTATACTTATATTATTTATATAGTACCTACGCGTTATACTAACGCAATGCATAAACGCTCACTAGCATTATATAAGTATGAGCTTTTCAGTCTACATCTTTGTGACTCACTGAAGTGAACAATTCAGTTATTGTGTGAAAGCAGCCGTGAGGTGCGGGATATTTGCTTTGCACGATTATTATTCTTTAAACTTTCGAAGTACTTTCCTGTGCGCAACTTTTTGTGTGGTCAATTTGATGCAGAAATATGCGTCAACTATACAACCTATTTATCTCCACTCGACAAGGTGAGAAGCAAATAAGTAGTAGGGAAGGAGGAGGACGAGAACAAAGACCCCCCCCCTGCCCCCCCCCCCCACTCGAGTAAAGTACTTTTGAATT
>JAYRBW010053524.1:0-11079 GCA_036023295.1 Invenusta paracnida
ATTTACATTAAATTTACTAAAATAAAACGATTTTTTATTCACGAAAATTTACAACGCAATGTATATGAAATCGATAACAGTGAACACTCTTTGTATATTTACTCTATGCTTATAAGTATATTAAAATATATGAACAATTAAAAAACTACGACGAACGAACATTATAATACGATAATTATTCGATTTCGAGCGATTAAGGCACTAACGAAGACGATACGATAACTAATTGGATATACGATTGCTCTAATACGACGAATGAAACAAAACGAATACGTACATTATTAAAAAATACGAGAGCTGGATGATACCTTATTGAATGTTGAGCGTTTACTATACAAAGACACATGTTATTAAGACGAATTATAGTAGGCATATATATTGTAAATTAATCAAAATATACTCAACTCTCCTTTGGTGATGCATTGCAAACCTTTTGCAAAATATAATATGGTTCCGATATAAAAATAAAGTATATTTCAATATACATATATCCAATTATATGTTTTCATTTATAATCACTTTGACAAGAAATAACAACAAAATTATTCTTAAATAAACTGCTTTCAAAATTAGAATAATACATTAATTACCCAGTAATATATTAACTTTATAGCACGAAATATATATGTCGCACTAAACAATAATAATAAAACATAAAAAATATCACGCATTAGTACATATATGTATTAATAGTCCTTGTTTCAAAACAAAGTTATAAGCCATTTAAATAAATTATATCATTACTTCAGATATATTTAATAATTATTCTATGTATTATTATTGTAATCTTTAGTAGCAAATAAAAATTTACAAAAACTTGTACTTTTGATAAAATTGCATTATATGTTATTAAATTTGCATTAAAAATACATGATTATGAGACTGACATTTTTGCTTTACTCCGGCTGTTTATGGCGTTGACTTTTTGGACAGTTCCATTAATCGTTGTATTTCCAATCAATGGCGCTTTTCTTCGGTTGAGGTTTCTTCCATCAATAGCTCATGAAAAGTAACAAAAAATATTTAGTCGGTTTATGATGTATAATGGATTTCCGAATACTAAAAGATTGGCGGCCAACGATTTAGCATACAAAGAGAACACCCAGAAAGAAAAACCATTCGTCTTCATCTAGACTAAGATTTTCCTTGCGAGATCAATCAAGAACTCTTTTCTAATACATGCAAAAACAAAACCCGTCTTGAATAAAACCGGGAAGAGCTTTACATATTTTCTATCCATCATTGTTCTCTTCCACTACACACTGTCAGTTACATGGAGGAATAGAGATACCTCTATAATAGAGGTATCTCTATTCCTCCATGTGTCAGTTAAAACTACACTGACAATAGGTTAGGTCTTAAGACATTCAAAGTGTCGTCCGTAGTACAGAATCAACACCAGTTACACCAGTTAACCCTAACTTTCTCGCCACACCAGAACACGAAAATCCCAGTATGCGCACATTGAAGCCTTGTAAACCGAGCATCACCAGGGGAACTATGCCATTAGGATTTTGCCACGATTTTCTTAGACACCCTCCTAGGAGAGCCAGGCCACCGCTGTTTCCAAATAACAAACAACATACTCGGGTTAGAAAGCGGACCAGTGCTCCCGTAGTTAGAACCAAACATTAGACTCTACAATAAACACAAAGACTTCATTCCTGATTGCAGAAATAATTCGTCGTTTCAGCATGGATAAAAAGAACTATCAATATTTGAAATATTGTATTAAATAAGCTCTTCTATGTTTCACTGAAGGCGGCCTAAGCTCTAACATGTACAAGAAGAGAGTTCTTAATTGATCTCGAAGGAAAATCTTATTCACGTTAAACAAGATACCGTTTTTTATGGGGTAGTGCTATTGTTCTCTTGTTTGCTAAATCAAAACAAGCAATCCTATCAATAACAGTATAGTAATAGTATCTCACCGCCTGCAGATCAATATTTTCAACAGTAAATATGTTCACTGAAAGAAAAGAATTTTAAATGACGGTTACAACTTAATAAGAAATGATATATATTGTAATAAAATCTATTATATTAAAAAACTTAGTGTGTTACCATCTCTGCAAATAAAATTAATTTTTTATTTGAATAAATGATAGTCAAGTAATTATACTGTATCATTATTTTTGATTGATTGCAATCTACAAAATTATAAAATATTCTTGTATTATATAAAGATTTATTTCTAAGCATTTGTTTATTTATTTAAAAGTGCTTTGAATAATATATTGATTAATATATTTACACTAAACATTATAATATTACCTATAATGAATTTGTGTGCACATATCTGTACCAACAATTATAACCAATACTACTTTTTACAAGGTTTTATATTTATGCTTGCATATTAAGAATTTCAACTAACTTTGTATTTCACAAATTTTATATTATTACTAAATATTATTATTATTGTATTTTGTCTATATGTATACATTGATAAAAAAATGAAATATTATGGAATACCTTTCAACAATCTTATAATAAGTTATTCAAAAGACAGAATGATATACAAAAATCTTAGAGAAACCTCATTAAACTTAATGAATATTCACTATGGAGTTTCTCAAGGTAGAGTATTATGATTTCTTCTTTTCATATTTTATATTAATGATATCAAATTAAAAAAAAAAAAAATGAATTTATTTGCAGATGATACAATTTTTTTGCAGTGCCGAAAACTATATTATGCTGGAGGAAAAAGCAAACAAAAGCTCTAACTAAATTGGTTTACAATATAACAAATCTATTATCCAAACTCTTATTAATTTATAAAATATTATATGTTTTTGAACTATGCAGTAGAGTTTTATAGTAAAAAAAAACAAATGAATTAAGTAAGCAATTAGATGTTTTACTAAAAAGGTTACAACAATTGATTGTAAGGGAAACAATATCAAGAATTATGAAAGCAATTAACTGCAGTATATACCACTTTGTTAATATGAATGTAGTATTTTTCTTACGTATATTTATTTATGTTGTTCTTTTATTAACATACAAATCATTTAGTGTGCACTTTTGTACACTTAGAATGAACTAGATTTTTAGAAAATTATTTAACTTGAAGCAAATTGGCATATTAAAATATTTACCTTTTTTTGTAAAAAAGTAACAGTGAAAATAATAATTAATAATTTTAATTTGTCATAAATTTCATATTAATAAAACAAATTATTTATTAATATATGGAATTACTTTTTAAAGTGAATTTTGCTTCCTGTCTACAAAATTAGAATGATTGAGACTTCCCACGTATTTACTATTGTTTCTATTTTTACTGTTTCAGATAATATCCTCTTTGCGTCAGAATACAATTAATTATCTTAAGCAAAGAGTCTTTTCTTTAATAAAAAATATAATTTCAATATGTATTGCAAATATAAAACATTCCGTATCTATTCAATTTCCAATTCTTTTAATAAATTATATGAAATAGAGAAATTTTATTTAAATCAGGACAAATTATAGAGACCTGTGTTAATATTAGGTACTTTTATCCAAATACATTATTTTTGGAAATAAGAGTAAATGATTATTTTGGTTTGTCAGAAATTTCACTTATAAACTTATTATTCTTTTATTTGTGCCTTTTATTTTGTATACTTCAGGCAAAAATCAAACATGACTAAAGGCAAGTTGAGGTATCTTCTGTATGTGTCTATGCCTTTTTTCTAAACAAAGATGAACAGGAATAGATTTGCAGGACTCAATTTAAAAATAAATGGGTAGGTTTATAATTTGTGTCCATTTTTATGTAAATTTTTTATTATTATTATCAATTTACAATGAGTAAGGGAGGAATATTTTATTACGAGTAATCAGGGTTGGTACAGATTCTTAAAGGTATACTTAAATTTACTCAGCTCTTAAAAAGCTCCTTAAAATCCGATCACAGATCGTTAAAAATAAAAATTAGTAATTTTTAATAATATAGCATGTTTTCACGGTTTTGTATTTTAAAATAATTTAGATTTTTGTTAGATTATTAATTGCAGAAATAGAAAATTAATTTAAATGTTATAACTTGAAATACTGAATTAAATCTAACTTACATTAAAAGAACTTGTCATATTTATTTAACTGTATATTACTTATAATAAAACTATTTAAATGTTAAATGTATATATATATATAATTTCTTTATCACAGATGTAACAATGACTTTACATAGATAAGTATTTATCTCATAATGTATTAAAAGTTTGGCTTTGCTTTTTTCAATGTCTAACTTTTTATAAAATACATGGCAATAATTATAAAGATCTTCACGTTTGCCTTTTTGAGATGTTTTGTAATGATTTATTTGCTGACATTTTTTATCTATCTTCTATTTAAATAGCACGAGATATTTTACTTTGAGATTCCGACAATTTTTGAATAGAGTAAAATGGGTGACTATTTTATATATAAAAGGGAGCATTGTATTTTATTTTTATTATTGTTTTTAAGAGCAGCATATTTATGGTGTTTATGATTTACAGACATGAGCATGTAATTAACCTACAAATTCTCTGTAATTAAGTATATATAATAAGTGTCCCACCTTTGTAAACGATCTTTAATGTATACTTTGAAATATTATTCATTGCTTTCCATTTATATTTCGTGTTATTGAATAGCACCTTATCAATAATGTTATTTTAAAATGTATACTATGTAAAAGGTAACTAGCCCGATCATCCAGTTGCCTCTAGTTTTTCTAAAGGAACTTTCGATTTTTTAATTCATTTCTTTTTTGTATTTGTATTTAACCTATTTATATGTCTTATATAATTTGTAGTTACATTTGATACACTAGAAATAATAATAATAATTATTTTATTTATTTTAACCACAACAATATATAAATATTCAATCATATCTTAATATAAATGCATTCCTCATAATGGTTTTGTTTCACGAGTAATATATTTGATTCTATATTTTTTACATTCAAAATACTGGTTAGAAATTAATTACTTACTATTAATTAATTTTTTAATCCGATATCCATATTTTATTCCTCTATATAAAGTATTAGACACATTTACTAGTAACATTTTAAGTAATTATGTAATTTCACTCATAATATCATTCATATATTATTCAATCATTGTCTTCATTATAAAATAGATAATATACATTTCACAATTATCCTAAGTAATATTTTACATAATATTTATCTGCGTGCTATACAAACTTGTTTGCTAAATCTGTATTTTTTTTCGAAATTCTCTATCATTATACTCAAGAAAAGGATTTGATTTATCAACTATTCTTCATGGTAGTTTAAGAAATTTAAAATAATTTATTCGATTTATTTGTGCTATTATTTCATTATTCATTGTTATTCCAATTTTTCTGTGTGTGTTATTATATCGCTTCTTATAGTAATCTCTTTCAAAAATGAATTAGTTAAATTCTCAAGGTAGCTTTAAGCGCACCTTGAGATTTCAAGTCAAACTTAGAGAAATCTCGAAATTTGAAGTCTGCCTTAAGCTCAAGGTTGGATTGGGAATATTCCGGAGAATTCTCGAGTTTCGAGGCTGGCCTCCAACTCTCGAGTCTGGTTTGGGAATACCGCCCTTAATACTTACTTAATATTGGATTTTAAATAAGTACATTTTCTGGATAACAGAAGTAATAATAATAATACTATATTATTCCATATACCACTTATACACATGCACATAGGTAAAAAGCAATTAAGTAAATATAGTTATTTAAGTTTCAGAATCAAATAACAAAATTGAATACTGAATTGATATTTAAACAAAGAAGAAAATTGTTAGATATCAAGAAGATGTCGAAACGCGAGTAGAACAAATTTAATTCAGAATAGTGATTAGGAAAATGACGTAAATGTTATCGGAAATACATTTCAATAAAATTGACAAAATTGATATATATATGTATATAAAGGTGCTTAAAGTGTTCATGCCTTGGATTTCCAATGATTTTAAAGTACTATCCGTTTTCTAACAATTACATTATATTAAATTATATCTAAAAATGTTTTATTAGGAATTTAATTTATAAAATATATTTTAGAATATTATTTTATTTTATGTTTTTATATATCAAAATAGTAATATCATTGAATACAATATCGTTAGAGTTATACTCTATCTATCAATACTAGATGGGGCAATTGTTTAAATAACGTTTAAGTATATATCAGCTTATTAATATTGCATATTCATAATACATATGTAAGTTTTTACTTAATATATAAAATATTTAATTTTAAAAAGAACTTTTGCACATGATAAAATATTGTTTTCTATTAACAATGTATTAACAATTTTTATTTTCATAGAGAAGTCCTAATTTGTAAATATAATTTTTCATTTTGAGGAATGAATAATATTAATATTCAATTTATATTTTAGTCTTTTGCGATTAAAATTATATTTTTACACACCCAAATTATTTAATTTGAGATTAAAAATAATTTCGTTGTGTTTTCAATTATTATATTTATATTTTTACGTACTAAACTTATTGGTATTTGGTAGGATACCATAAGAACACCGAGATTTGGTCATTCCCAAAAAATGTGAGTTACAAACATATTTGGAATCTACAAAAATATTTTTATTTTGGTATGTATGGATCAAATATAGATGTCAAAAAGTGATCAATCCACCCTATTTGGAAACTTATAATAAAACATAAGCTGTTTAAATGACCATGACCATCATTTTTTGGCTCTCCTAAAAAATAAAAATAAGGCTAATTCTTATGGTTATGTCCCATGTAGTCAATTTGGTTACATTTTTCTTTATTTCAGCTTCTCTCATGATCCACCAACTGCTTCTGATATTGTTATTACTACCGATTTTCTAATAAATGTTTGTTACTGTCTCCTGAGATGCTGCACAAGGACGCGAGTGTCTGACGGTGACAACTCATTTTTGGGATAGGTTGCTTCGATTGAGCCAAAAGAAAGTATTTGCTCGATAGGTTTTCCTGTTTCGATTATGTTGTTTTTCTCTAGACGGTTTCATTGCCTTTATAACCATCTGTTATTGGTTCTTATGGCTCTGTTGTGCTTGTATTATGCTACCATGATAGCATTGCAGACCTTGAGTTTGAGATTGTTTGAGAGACTGTTTTAACGATTCATTCATGAGCTTGATGAGCTGGTTATGTTTCCTGCCAGTGTCGGTTATACTGTTTTCGCAAAAATTAACTAAAACTTAAACATTATCTTATAATTTTTTTTCGTCCGTGGGGGGAGGTGGGTATATATTTTATACTTTTGAAAAGTGGATATTATTTGAACAATTAAATGCATTACCTTAACTCTGATTTTTACTCAGTGATTAAAACACTTTAATCTAACTAAAATATATATTAAATAGAATTTCGACTACATTAACATACTAGCGGAAATAATCATCTTTTGAGATCTAAATGTGGCAATATCTCCTATACTAAGCATTTTTAGGCATACAAATATATTACCGACCTATATGACATGAAAAAAGAGTATAATACCCGAAAAACAACTTTAAAAATAATTTGAATTTTTGTTACGACGTTACGGCCTTGTGTACATTTTTTAGGATTACAGGACCCTGTCTCTGTGTATCGTTTTAATGCTCTTTATACACAGCTGATTTGAAAACATGTAAAGTGTCTGATATAGCTTTTTGTTTCCAATCTGCATTACGGCATGCTAATATTTGTGCTGCTTTTTCAATTGAAATAGTATTTCTATTCATTTGTAATATGCAAAAATAATGAATAAAAAAAAATAGAAGGAAATATCTGAATAATAAATTCCGTTAACTTATTAGATTATTTATGTATTTAAATATTAGTACGCATACAGTACTAATAAGGATCAACATATGCGGACACCACCGCGAAATAAAGAAATGTAGAGTAAATATGCTACTTTTAAGGCTACGGCTGTATATTGCAAAATGGTAATTTAACAAGGTGTTAAATATATGTTACATACATTAAATTTTAAATAATTTAGAAGGAATAGCTGTACTTGCAATAGTAATTATATTAATTAATCGGTAAAGTTTATATCAATAGATATTATTGGTAGGTAAGTCACTTTTTTTATTATAGCATTTATTTTAATATAGATGCTGGAGAAGTCGGAGTTATATGTTGTACCTCAGACATATAGGAACTTATCTTTCTAATTTATTTTTACAATTTTTATTCAAAATAATCAGATTCAAGAATCCAAATTCCTAAAACGATTCATATATTTAAATCCTAATTGACGTCTCTACAAAACATAAACACCTCTGAAATACAGATCACCTGCTCAAGTATATATGATATACCTACATAAATAGCTCCACTATCGCTTATTTTAACAGTAATTGGTTAAAATCAAGTTAAATGCTATATTATAATTTCTTTCATTTTAATCCTATTTAACTACAACGAATTATTTTATTTATATTAGAAGAAATAGTGTTCATATCATTAAAAACCAAAGTAGCACAATAATAAATTAATTTATATTATTACCGCAAATATTATGTGAAATATATGAAAGAATTGTGCTTTTGATGATATAAATATGAGTTTTGGTACAATGTAACACGACACTATAATTAAGAAATAATTTTTAATACAAGGCCATCCCATTTTTATGTTATAGCGCCAATATGGCCATTTTAAAAATGGCAGCCGTAATTTGATATTTTACCCGTAGTTCAGGTTCTAGACCATCTAGGATCATGATTCTGGTGGCTAATCTTACATTTTTAGAGATGTTGAATGCAATGGAACTATTTAAAATGTACATTATATTACCACTTAAGTAGCAAGCAGAATCGATGCTAAATAAATATTATTTATCATAATCAATGCATTATTTAAAAAGCAAAAAGGAATAACTAATTGTAAGAAATATGTAATACGTAATAAACAAAACAATTTTTACATTAATTTAATTTTAAACCCAGAATCTTGAAAACCAATAACTAAATGGAAAAGAAGTAATAAGTAGTAATATATGCATAGTTATGTATTATATAGAGTTCAAAATAAGAAGTATAAGGTAAAGTCTATAAGTGTAGAAACATATGCCATATAAATAGAAGTATACAATATAGTTACGATATGAATTTATATTTATTAATTGCAGTAATCATCACGTAGGTATATATCCAAATAAAAGAAGAATCTATGATAATAATGATATTCTAATCAAGTAAAGGAGAATTTTATCGTAAAGTTTGTGAATATCATTAAAATTC
The DNA here is from genome assembly GCA_036023295.1 of Invenusta paracnida. Lineage (NCBI taxonomy): Eukaryota > Metazoa > Platyhelminthes > Proseriata > Coelogynoporidae > Invenusta > Invenusta paracnida. The sequence goes on from JAYRBW010053524.1 coordinate 9,231, forward strand.
ATTGAATATAGTAAATATGTAATTAACGTACATATTAGCTTACGGTTTATTCTATTTTGTATTTGAATATTTTTCGAAATTATATGAAATGCAGCAATTGTAATATTGTTATGTATATATTTGTATAGGGTGAAACATGGAAAGGATTTATGGAATAATAAAATAATAATAATAAAAAAATGTCCTTCGCTGATAATATAGTGATTATTAAATGTGTGCGAGTGCGTGATTTTAGATTTAATATAGTTTAATTGCGTTTAAGAAAGTAATCAAGGTATAGTAGTGCGATTCAACATAACATAACATTGAAAAAATACAAGAATGAGAGTTTAATTTTTTTCCTTAAAGTTCAAATAAATGTATAATAAAGGTAATACAAGTATTATTTTAATGTATCGAAATATTTTAAAAAGCGTAATTAAATATAGATTTATAAGTTGAAAAATCATTTGATTTTCTATGAAAATTTAGACCAATTGTATGTTTTTTTATCTTTAATATATTACAATAAATGAAATAAGTTTCATTCATGAAAAATAATAAATGGCAGAAAATCTCGGATAACAAGTTTTTCACGTGCGATTGCTATGTTTCTACAGGTGGAGAAAATAGTCAAACATAATATATAGTGTATTGCATTATTTTTAGAAGGTTCATTAATGTTTTACTGTAAAAAAAGATATTCATTTCATTTTCAATCACTTTTCTGAGGACTTCTCTATTTTAGAAGACAATTACTGATCTAAGGCCCCTCGTCGCCACCAGATTCACTTGTGGCTTTCTCATAGTCATCCAGGAAGCGCATTGGATCTACCCAGCCTGGATAATCCATGTCCGAGGGAGGAGCGGGCTCTGAGGAAGGCTCGTCTGGATAGACTCGGTAGGCGCCAGGCAGGTCAGAACCCCCCGGTGGGGTGTAGGCTGGATGATTTGTGGTCGGTGGGGGAGTGCCAGCTGTTGGAGTCTCATCGGCTCGGGGGTCCCGGTCTGCAAAGAGAACTTCCTGAGGGACAAGAACATTACATGTTATTGTAGATAAGACACATTCAATTTAGCGGGAAATATCGTTGACAGAAGTATGGTTTTTTTTACATTATAATACAGAGATATTTTCTATTCATTTTATTACATATAATTCTCAAAATTAATTAATTAAACGTATTGTATTTTATAATCTTTTCTAAATATAAAATATAATTATTTACAAATCGTTAAACAGTTATTAAAATAGTTTAGATAGTTTTTAAAAAAGGTAAATTATATTTTCCATATTGATTAAATTTTCAATTTAATCATTGACTTTTCTCACAGAAACTGACTTTGTAAAGGTATAATGAGTTTATTATCTATTCGAAAATGATATTATTTATGTGATCTATGTGTAGTTATAGGTATATTATGTGCCAACCTATTTATTTTGTGACAACCACAAAAGTCAAAAAAATTTCTCAATTATTATATTTTTCAGTTCATCAATAATATACTCGACTTTGTACAGTCAAGATTTTCTAAGATTTTGAATAATATACTTTTATTATTATATTATACAATATATATATATATTATGCCATGCTAAATTGGTTTAGTATTTTAGTAGATAGGTAAAATTCGTATTATTATAATTTAAGAAACGAATCTAGGTATAGCCTGAAGTATTAAATGTTAGTAGTGTTATTTTAGTTAAATTGAATGAAATATTATAAGAAAAATATCCGGCCGTTCACGACCCGGAAATACACCCGCCAGAAAATAGAGAGAGAGAGTGGGAGTGGGAGAGAGGGCGGGAGAGAGAGAGAGAGAGAGAGAGAGAGTGCGAGCGAGAGAGAGAGAGAGAGAGAGAGAGAGATAG
>JAYRBW010053535.1:0-11079 GCA_036023295.1 Invenusta paracnida
ATTTACAGTAAACCTACACAGGCTATCCATTGGTATGAGTCATCCAATTTGTAAGAGGTGGCAAACTTACCCTTGGGTGGCGAACTCACCTCGTTTTACGGTACGTTGTCCTCGGATAATACATGGTATAAAGTCATATAGTATTTAATCATATTTAATCATATAAATAATATTTTTCTGCATGACCGAGTACAAAAATGATTAATATCATGAGTCAAATTGCAAAATATCTTGTTTATGAATATTTCATATAGCTGATACCATGAGTTAAACTACAAAATATTTTGCTTATGAATATTTCATATGGCTAATACCATGAGTCAAACTACAAAATATTTTGCTTATGAATATTTCATATGGCTAATATCATGAGTCAAATTACAAAATATCTTGTTTAATAATATTTCATATGGCTAATACCATGAGTCAAACTACAAAATATTTTGCTTATGAATATTTCATATGGCTAATACCATGATTCAAATTACAAAATATCTTGTTTATGAATATTTCCTATTTGTTTTATTATTAGTTGGTTGTTCTTTTGAACTTACCGTTAGGCAGTTTGACATTTTACGAAAAATAATATACCTAATAAAATATTTTAAAGTTAACTTCTATAAATACGAATGTTTTTAATTTTTTATATTTATACATATTATGAATTCCATGTATGGTTTTTATTTTAAGATGTTCATGCTTTCTTAAATATATATTCGCCAACATATTATGTCTGATTTTTAAAAGTTTTCATTTTTCTGAAAAAGATATTTAAAGTTTGTAAGACTTAAATGTATAAATATATAGATCTCCCTGGTATAAATGTAATTAAATTCGGTACAGTTAAGTAAGTATAAAGCAGGCACATAAAGATAATAATTTTATCATTTAAGCATTTTTTTATAATTAGTGTATTTCTCATATATATTTAAATCTGTTCAATTCATTTAGTGTAACTTAATTAACTGTAGATGTACAAAAGCCTACAGTAAATTCTCCTTGAAACCTTATCGATTATATATTTTTATTTATCCTCACCGTAACCTTTACATGTATTATATTTAATTATATCATCAGGAGGTACAATGGGTAGCTTCTATGCTGTAAATGTTGTCCGAGCGACAAGATTTCCTGATTCTTTGGAAGACGGCTCCGCCTCTCTACCAAAACTTCGCATCTATATTCGCCGGGAGGTATGGGACTTATAAGAATTATATATATATATGTATAAGTATTTGAGAAAGACAATAAACGATTTACAAATTGAATTATTTACTAATTTTATTAGCATTGGGATGATTAAAATGAGGTTGTAAAAGTTCTACTGTCTACAGCTGTATAATATTTATTTCGCAATTAAATGACCAAAATTTAAAATCAGTCCTCAAAAATTCAAATATGGGAATTTTGACATTAGAAAAAGAGTGTACATTTGAAATTTTATAAAAATTATCACTATTGTAGTTATTTGTGTTTTGAATTATTTTAAACCATGTGTTGAAATAATTCTACTCTTAATTCTACAAATATTGTATTCAAGTTAATATTGGAGTTTCTAAAATTACCAAAATGATACTTATTTCAGAAAGTTGTTACTAATTTATTTAGGTATCCTATTTTTATACATTATAAAACATTACAAAAAATTGTAAAATGTTTTTTGAATTTTAACAATTAAGAATGATTCAAATTAAAAGTATGATTTTAAATTTTGAAATAACTACAAAAACAATATTTCAGACATTTTCACTATTGTGTAGAACGTAAATGTGAGTAAAAATATTGTTGTGCCGTTTTTATAGCTAGACCTCGAATTTATTGATTTGCCCCCTTTGATGTAGGTAGCTATTTTATTAAAACATCAACGCATTTGTCATTTTAATTTATAGTAATTTTTTATCGTATTTAGGGAGCTCAGATAATGCGGAAAACAGCTGATTTCATTGGCTTGGGAGAAGACAGTGTTTCAATAGTACCTGAAGACTCACAAGGACGAATGGACCCAGTACAACTCGAAATTCTTATTCAGCATGACAAGAAAGCTGTAATTATTGTTCTTCATATTCTATTAGCTATGTAGTCTTTGTTTATCTTACGATATAACACAGCTTACCAAAACTTTATTATGACTATGTATGCAGTTTATTAGTCCCTATATCATTGTCAAAAATTTCAGAATTTATCTTATTCCGCGTAAGCTTTGCTTACGACTTTGTAGTAATTTGATTAACTATTTATTAATACAACTAATTACTTCGGATGACTGATTATATTCTACAAGTGACTCAGCTTATAAAATGTAAAGAATGTACATTGTAATATCTACAACTATCAAACAATATTTTTAAATAATCTTAATGTGTATCCATTCTGCACATTAAAAATATATTAAAACAAAATTTTAAATATCATCGATTATTCATTTCTGTTATTTAACAGTCTACTTTCGTATAACGACTTAGCCAGACTCTATATAATAATTTCGTATAATCTATACGTATACTAGGGTAGACAAAATGGTGTTCGATCATGGTTGCCACAGAAGCGCACATCACATCTCCCGACTGACCGGATGGACAACTAGAGCGTTGGTAAATTAATGAATTATATATAAAGATGTTTATTCTTGAATGTTATATCACGCGCTATTGGGTCAATTTTGGCCGTTTTGTCACATCTCCCTTAGTAACGAGGCCATTTAAGGTCAAATATTGGCAGTTAAATTATTGTGGCATTGATAATTAATTATCTTTCTTTCTTACTACATAATGCAGGCCTTGCTTGTTGCAATATCACCCATGATTATCAGATTTTATATTTAAAAGCTGTTCATCTTGGTCTTGATCCCAATCCCAGAATGCGTACCCCTTCATAGTTGTAGCTCTGTCGAACGGCCCCTTCGACCCTCTTCCCGCCTTGAGCCTCATCTGCAAGAGAGAGAACGTGTGGCTCCACGTGGACGCTAATCAGGGTGGCGCCTGTCTCTTCTCCGCCACTCACGCTCACCGTCTAGAAGGCATCAAGGAGGCAAACAGTGTACTCTGGTCTCCTCATTATGCCATGGGAGTGCCCTTTCAGTGTTCCATCTTCATGGTCAATGACGATATGAACATACTAACCAAAGCGAATTGCTCTAATGCCAGCTACCTATTTCAAAAGGTGAGAATCCTACCTGTATGACTCAATATTGCTATCCATAATTGATTTTTAAATGCATGAAGTGTCAATATAGCTAAACATTTCTAAAATCTCTTGAATCCAAGCATAATTTTAGGTATAACCTAAATCAAATTGGCAATATAATTTTAAGTGTTCTATATAATGATCGAAGAAGAGCATAATTTAGCTAATGATAAATTGGTTGTAGACTTCGTGGTAACATCTTAAATCCAGTAGGTATAGTCATTGGGTTTGAAATGTAGCCTCAAAATTCCAAATTTGATATGATATTAAAAACATTTCACGTTGTAAAATATTTAAAAAAGAAGGAAAACCTCTTTAAGCTTGTCCTATAAGTTCCAAATAAAAAACCTTTTAGTGGTTTAAAAACTCCTTTTATAGAGCGCTGATACATAAATGTATTATAAATAGGGATTTTTAGATTATTTATTCAATTAATTTGATATAAATTTTGTTACCGACAAACCTGTTTATGTATATGGGTGTTTATGTAAATTCTAACGAATTAAGTGTCAAAAATACGTTAATAGCATGACATAACATAAGTGAATATTATTAATTAATTATTATTAAGTGAATAATTAGAAAGAATAAGGTGATCAAATTCTTCCTGTGAATAAACACATACTAGATACAAAAAACAATAATAGATTATCTATTTTTATTAATTTTACTAATTATCATTGGCATATATATTAGCATTGTATATTTCTGAGTAAACCGATATCATGAAAACGAGCACATAGATGTGATGTTTTGTCAACGATATTTTTAAACCATTCAAAATTATATGAATTTGTAGATTTTTGTTGATTAATTAGCAATTGTAATTCTTCCTATTTTACTTTATGCCTCCAAAGGAATAATTTTTGAATAAGTACCTATTATCGCATTGGATAATTGTTAATATAAGCTGCCTTACATCATTTAATTTTTAAATATCTTTTCCGAAAATATTTTGTTAATTTATTGATGCATATTCTTAAATAAGCATTTATGTATATTTAGCTACTCTTTCTTATATTTTTTAAATATTATGAATTAATTTAATATTCAACGCAGGACAAATTCTATGATATCTCTTACGATACTGGAGATAAATCGATTCAATGTGGTCGTAAAGTGGATGTGATGAAGCTCTGGTTGACCTGGCAAGCACTGGGCTACAAGGGTTGCTCAGAGCTGGTGGAAAAGAAAATTCAATGGGCTCAAAACCTCACCAATGAAATCCAATCTCGGGGGAAAATCTTTCGTCTTATGATTCAGGTACGTATCTTTATGAAACTATATAATGTACCGTAATTATGGTAATTAAATATTTCAAAAGTAATTATTTCAAACATATAAAACTAATTCAATTCTACTCTTCTGCAGACTGACTTCATTGATGTCCGATTTTGTTACGTGCCTTACAATCTTCAAGAAAGCGAAGAGAATTGCAGATATTGGGAAACACTGTCGCAGGTTTGTATTTATATATTTGCCCAAATTCATTTTCGCCATTTGACAAAGTGGAATTATGAGTATTAAATGATACAAATGATATTATTACACGATTCTCAACAAATTTTCTTTTTTAAATAATTATTGAAGTAATTTTACATTATTATAATTTAACGAATGAGTACCTACCGGCTACTTCAACAAATTATTTTCATGAATTATTTTAAATATGTATCTCATGAAGAATTCCCCTTAGATATACTAATACAAAAATTTCCATCAAATAAAATTGTTAAGATTTGTGTGAACCATGTCTCATTGTTTGTTCATAATTTTGCAACTTGTACTCGTAAAAGTATCTTTTTAAAGGAAACAATCACCACATAATACAGTATTATACATTCGAACAGATGGCGTAAACATACAGAATAAATATATATTCATATCAAACTTAACTAATTAATTAATTCGTTATTACAATATAATTCGAAGAAATCAATGTTATAACATGCTTAATTTCTATTAGGTACATATTTTTCGCACCAATACGCAGGTAGGCATATCATTTGTCTCGAACATTGTCATTGTAGCGAAGACAACGCAATTGTTTTAATACATTTAATTTATATTATACTTTCTATTATTACGTTGTTCGCGCATAGTAGGTAAAAACTTATCTTGGAATTTAGTCTATATATATCTTTATAATGGACTAACAATTTCTTATTACCTATTCTTATTTATATAGGTAGTAAGGACCTTGGTTTATTTCTCAGTATGTATACCACCCCAGGTGATATCTATTGTTATATAAGTCAAAATTAGCTAATAACCATCAAGACCTACATCTCTCATCCCTGGTCAGCCAATCTAAGCCTTCATATAAGACACGATGTCTGTGCTACTATTCGAACTTCTTAAGTATTATAACAGCATTTGCCATAAACTATGTTTTGTATGTCGTTGTGTCATTTATTATTTATATTTTGTATTTTCTTTCTAAAATCCTACAGATTCAGGTGAAATTAAAAACTGAACTCTTACGAAAAGGTACTCTTGCTCTTGCCGTGATTAACATGCCCATTAATCAAGAAATCAATGCAAAGTGTCTGCGAATATCGACCAATAGTTCTTTCCTTGATATATCGACACTTGTTGACCAAATTGAAAAAGCTGGAAACGCAATCGAACTATAGGAATTCAAAGCACTTGATTTTATTTTCGGTTTTTGATTTATTATGTTTTTCTGCTAAGCCTATTGAACTTAACTGAGTTCAATTTTTTACAAATTTTACGCTATTATGTGTTGTGAATTCTGTTTTAAATAAACTAATTTTTATGATTTTTATCATTTAAATTAAACATTACATATTTGGTTCCATTTTCATTTTATATTTTTTAAATTGTATGAATAAAATTCTTAGTTTTATATTAGTAATTAAGAACTCTAAGTAGGTAGTAACAAGTAAAAGCAAGACAATTTTACTAATGATTTCCCTGGTTTTATGTTAATTGTACATAATATTTATTTTATAAAGCTACAAATATATTTCTAAAACAATTAAAATAAAATGTTCTCGACATTTATATCTTAAATTTTATTGAATTATTATATATAAATTCACTTAACAAAAATCTTTAATCGTACATGCAGTAGGTATACCTACATGCAAGTGATATAGGTATGTGCCGAGAAACATAAGTCCGCATGGAGCAACTGGGACATATTGATTACATCTACCTTTATTTATATGGATCACTTGATAATTACCTTGTTTATCTAGAAGATATAGGTATACATATATAGATTATAAACCCATAATCCTAATTATAATAGTTGCATGTAGGTACCTACAGCTTATATTTTCAAATTATAATATACATAAATAATTTATAATATGCCTAAATACGTAATTATAACTATAAACATGTATTAATCATTAGAGATCAAAATTTAAAGTCGTTATAGATATCCAATTCAGATAGAATAAAAAATATAGGAAATTTGTTTATTTAATTCTAAAAGTGTGAAACATTTCAAAGTATGGGCATATATATATATATATATATATTAAATAATCAAGAATAAATTAATATTAGTTTTCATTTAACTTTAAACATGTTGGCCCTTCTAATATGTTCATCTTCCCATAAATAGATTTAATTAGTCTAGGAACCCATATCTCTTAAAATATGTCGATTAAAAAATAAAATTAAAAATTAAAAAATTAATAATATATTATATATATATGACTTACAAAGTATACCAATATAAGCCAAAATAGGTAATTCCTTTTCAGATACTACTGAATTATGCAACTGCAACGTTGCAAGATTTGATCAAAGCTATTTCACACACAGAGGTTCCACCCAAATGTATATAATCTTCAGAAATATTTCAACATATATTTGCAAATATGTGCACATAAACATGAATATGTAGACATATTCCCTTATTCGTTGGGAATTCCAAAGACACTCGCAAATTCAATAAGGAAAATAGAACAGGTAATTTACAACCGCGCGGAGCTTCGCGCGCACAATTATAATTATCACACACCTTATAAGGCTTTATAATAGACGGTTAGTCAATTAGAGTGGCCACACGTGGTTCAATCTACGGATGAGCAGCACTCGCCTAAAACTGCTATATCCCATACTATATGTTCCATATATATGCCTTTAACTATTCTATACTGTACATGACTTGTCATAGCAGTGAATAAAAATGTTTATTATTATATTATTATTATTATTAATAATAATATTACATTTTCTTGTATTATTCTACTCGGTCGCCATATAAACATGGATATATATCGACATATTTATAACAAATATGTGCACATAAACATGAATATGTAGATATATTCAACTATTCTTACATATTTTTTGTATGATCCTTTTGGTTACCCTCTTTTCATGTGTCTGTTTGTCGTTTGAATATTTCACTTCTATGGTAATTATTTATGGACAACCGCAATTTATAAAAATCTTAAATGTAAGGGTTAATTTTCTATTGTCCCCAATGTAACGGTTAAAGTAAGTTAACAACAAAGTAAATAAGCTAAAAATCGTATATTATAATTAATAAAATAAACCTTCTTCAAAGTAATAAGCCCTCTAGTGTCCAAGATGATTAGGGAAATTTTTAAAGTATGAATCTATTGTATTCTCTTCTTGATATTTATATACTCATAGTCAAAATAGACATAGCCATATATAGTTAACTATAGTAATAATACACAGGGATACACATAATTTACATAGTTATTATAAATTAATATTTGTCTTTTCCGTTTTTACCTGTCAATTTTTACAACATAACATATAGTTATGCAATGACATAAACCATAGGCATAAGGCAAGGGTCAGTAACCCTATATTTCATATTATAAATGTAGAGACCATCTACATCTCCAGTTACTTTTGTATATCACAAATAAACATCAAATCTATTATTAATATTATGAAAATTTGACAGGTAAATAACAAAAAAAGAACCATAAATTGGCATTAATACATATTAAATCACTTACAAATATAATATCAATTCATTTAGCATTACATGTACCAAGCTTATTACAAATACAGTATTCCATTATACTGTATGACATTATAATAACCAAGTCATTTAATTATCACTATAAGGCCAATTTAAACATCAATTCATTGATATTAGATTAGTATATTAGAACATTTACATTTATGACTATGTCTGTTACGCAGCAGAACTAAAATTAAGTAACTTAACAAACCATTAAATTTCCAAAGCATTAAATAATAACTATAAAATAAATTCCAGACAAATAAGCTAATAAATTTAAAAATTTATATATATATATATTACTAGAAAGTAAATTAAGAGACATAATAATTATGAAGTAAAAACAAAGATGTTTAAATGTACTACCTAGACTAGACACAATAATACAAAGAGAGACAAAATATATGTAATTCTTTGGTTGACATATCAGCCAATCAAAATCGACTATAACTATGGAAATTTGATAGGCAAAGGATGTGTAAATAAACTATAAGGCAAATCTATGCATATATTTTATAAAATCAATCATCAACAAACTTTTTTATTATTTAATTTGTATTCCTATAAATTACATATGTTATAGCTGACATTCTGATGCACATATCTATAATTTTACTTTTTATATCAGTATTTTATATCAGGTAAATTTTTCCATTTGAAAATCGACCATTTATACTATAAAAGATAGTAAATTTATTAATTTTGTCTACCAAACAAAAAATTGAATCAAAACCTAAATTACAGATATTTTGATGCATGTATAGTCTAGGTAGTATATTTAAATGTCTTTCAGTAAAAACCACTAAAAAATTTTAGAAGAATTAAAATAAATTGATTTGTAAAATAGACTTAGCTTTGATGTATCATCACATCATAAGCATGGTAAAAAATATCAAAAGCAACAATAAGAGTCTTCTATGAAGAGAAAGGAGTGTCAAAGATACATAATAAAACTAATAAATAAACAAGGAATGAGTGAAAATCATAAAATAGACTTAATAAGACATTTGGCTATACTGCCTGCCATTGACATTAAAAATACCCAGCATTAAGATTGAGAGAGTTGTCTTTATGAAAATTAATAAATGCGGCTTCAAAGACACGCCTTACTTTTTGATTACTACAATTATATATAAGATAGAAGAAGAAATTAAATCAATAAAATGATTAGAATTAGAGGAATGGACAGTAAGAGCGTTGTTAAAATTGCAATTTGACAATAGCAGATTTGTGTTCTTGGATGAAGGATAAGTGAAAATAATATCAGAATTAAAAGATTTAGCTAAGGATTTATTAGGGGCAGAATCTAAGATGGGAAGAAAAGGAACAAAAATTTTGTTTATGACAGAAAAAGTTTTTTTGTTTTTAATTTTATTGTGATTTAAATGATTTTGACGCGCACGGAATAAAGCTTCATTAAGAATTAAATTGGGATAAGCGAGAGAAGTTAATGATTTAAAGATGTATTTAATTTTCGAATCTAAGAATTCAGCACTACAAATACGAAAAGCACGAAGAAATAGCCCTAATTGGGCGGAGCTAATTTTAATAGAGATTGGATGAAAGGAATAAAAATGCAGATAATTATTGGAATGCGTTTCTTTACGAAAAACATTGAATTTTAAGAACGTGAAGGATTTAATAAGTAAAACACCAAAGAAAGAAATGTAATCATTATTTTCCCATTCATGGGTAGAACGTAAAGACGGATAAAAAGAATTTAAAAAATTTAAAAGGGAATTTAGATTAAAATCATTGCTAACGGCAGCTAAAATATCATCGACGTATCTAACCATAGACTAATAAGGAGAATAGACAGAGCACAGCGCTCTAAAACTGAAGGCCTACACCTACGCTTAATCGATAATTTATTAATTACATACCTACATATTACTACCTGAGCTGCAGGTAAATACCTGTCTATCCACGGTATCTATACGGCCAATCGATAATTTATTAATTACATACCTACATATTACTACCTGAGCTACCTGAAAAGCGAGGAATTAATTCCGATTCAACGTGTTCAAGGAATAAATTAGCTAAGACTGGAGAAAACGGATTCCCCATACTGAAATCAAAAATTTGTTTATAAAAAACAAAAAAGCTATTTTGGGCACTAAGATTAATAAGATCAATTAAACAATTAACAGGTAAAGGGAAATTATCTAAAGAAGCCAATTTACGTTGCAAAAAATCAAGGTCGGAGGAAGCGGAACATTAGTGAAAAGAGAAACACCATTGAATGAAATTAATTTATGATCACGCTTAAAATTAAAAGTTTTCAACTTATTAATGAGATCACTACTATGTTTTATGTGAGAATTAAAGAAAGAACCTAAAAGAGGAGAGAGAATAGTATATTTACAAGATATATTAAGATATTATATATATTATTATATAGTATATTACAAGATAGTATATTTAAGAACACTATTATTCTGACAAGACTATAACATATTTTTTTTCTGTAAGACGCATAAAGAGTAATTACATAAATATAAGAAAATGAAATCGCTTTGGTTTTAGTGCAATCAAATTATTATACGTCAAGAAGCTTTGAAGATTTTGAAGACAAGATAAACGACACTCGTTAATAAAGACAATTTTAAATTATATTAATTAAACAAATTAAATGTATTTATTTCCACATGCAATAAAAATATATAATCGTTACATAAGGTTTGAAACAAAAAAATATTGTATGTAACCATTTATTAATTTTATTATAAAATATAAAGCAATAAACTAATAGTCCGGGAGCCCAGAGGCTCCAGCCTAATGGAACGAGGTCCGAACAATCAATCCCCTAGATGTTTAGTACTAACATCACACATCATGAAACTGAATGTCTGCCGTTGCATAGCCAGTTCTTTAGTACCACCAGACACTTTTTCTAATTTTCCATA
>JAYRBW010053546.1:0-11078 GCA_036023295.1 Invenusta paracnida
GCCTACCATTCCGGCGACCCAGGTTCAAACCTGCCTGTAGCTGATGAGATCCAACAAGATCGAAACCGGTCCTGCAGGTTTATGCTTGTGAAAAACACATTTATTATTTGAACTCTGTTCCCCTTAAAAAAATTAAAGTGTCGAAGCTAGTTGACTATAATACTATCAGTAATAATACAAGGGGATCGTAAACAAGGGGGCGTGTAATTCTCATAAAAATTGTTTAAAAGTTGTACAATAATGCAGTTGAGTCACAACTGCAATTAGTATAACACAGTTAATGAAAGTAGAATACAGGATAGATTTACATGTTTTGTGAGTATTAGTACTTGTTTTAAACACCCTGTATAAATAGGTATACGGCATAATTAAAAGTGCAGTTTCGTTACTTATGAACACATCTTATTAATTATTATTAGTCTTTGATGCTACCTGTTTATTATATTAATTAGGTACTAATTTTATAAATCAACATTTTACAATAATACCGATGAATAATAGGACTTTACATAAAGACAAATCAAAACGCATGACTCATTATGAAAATTTTTAATATGAATAATAATATAATATTATTAAAAAATATAAATACAAAAATATGAATAAAACAAGATCTTTGTAATAATGTAATATGTCATTTATACGTTTGTATTTTTATTTGATAGAATTAAAGCATAGCAAAGAAATCTAAGTAAACATTCCGAAAAAAAATTACAAACGATATTTCAAAGGAAAATAAAACATAAGTTATGAACAAAATATATAAGCTAAAATGAAGTCAAGTATAACCAAGTCATTCAAGTAAAAAAAACACTGTACATTGTGTTTCTTTGGCCAAAAACGTTGAAAATAAAGAATCTTGACACTTTTGCAGAAATATCTATCTGGAAATAAAAATTGATTATTTACATATTATTTTTATTCATTCTTATAATATGCAGTAAAGCAAATTAAAATATAACGACAAGCATTTTTGGTCACCCTATTTTAGAAAACTGAAAATAATTGATAAACTACATAACAAATCTTCAAAAACGATTTAAAATATAGTCACCTAAACATTTATAAACACCTTGCAAGTACTACACGCAAATTGAAAGTTTGATATTTTAGTTAAATATTGTTATTTGCTTTGTCGTTTCCTTCATTGCAAGGATGCTGCCTTTAGTGACGAGAGATATAGAGTTAAACATTGTGGATAGAGAATTCAGATAATTATATTCAGGTACCTATATATACAATTTACACATTTTATTCTAAAATGTCCGCATTTATGGAGCCTCTATAAGAGCAATAGAAATAACTTTACATAATGTGAAAGTCAATTACTATGGACGAAAGAAACATTTAATATAAACACAAACAGTGTCGGTTTTGAGAATTATAATGTTATCAAACTAAGAAACATTTACATTTCTGATAATTTTAACGCCTCTTGAAATTCCGCCCCTGTACGTAAATTGATAAAGGTTTTTTAAATATTCAGGGATTGGTAACTGGAATAATAGTGATTTATTGTTGTGTCTTGTGTGGCTGGTCCATAAAAACTGTTTAGACTGTTTTAATGTGGCTACTAATTCAAATACTGTCAACTTGACATAACCATAATATATATTGATCATGAGGACTAAGAATTATAATTAAGGATCTACGTAGCAGTAAAAACGCTGTCTCATGAAAATAAATTTAATATAAAATTTAGTTTATCTGTTTCAAATTTAAATACTTTTAACGAGCTGTGTGTAATACAAAAAGATAATACACTATTTTATAGAATCTAAATGATATAGGAATAGATTATGATTGTAATATCTATTTATAACGGGATAGTAAAATGTTTAATCAAATAAATCCACGAAGCACAATATATTCGTGTTTTTAGTTTATATTACAAAAATAAAGTCTTCCAATTTTAAATGATACATAAATATTAACAAAAATTAAAAAATAATGGAATAGTTAATACGACATAAACTTTAGAAAGACAATATGCTAATTAATCTACGGTAAATAAGTATTAAGCTGCTTTTTGTAATTTCTTCATGTGAGATGTTCCTGTACATGAAAACCACACCAAGAATCGCTTGTTTATAGTCTCTATTTATTTAAAGCTTTATAGCACCGGCCAAACTTTTCATATATTTGGTCCGCCTTCATACGCGTAGGTTTTTGTTAGACATATTTACTTTTATTAAACTAACGTTTTAATACAAAGTAATTTGCAAGAAACAAACACAACTTCGTTGACGGAGTTAAATTACCCATCAAATCAAAATTAGTATTTACGCAAGAAAAATTATTAATATATAACCCTAAACGAAAAATAGTCATAAGTCTGAAATAGAAGACAGCCTTAGCTGACTTCCCCAGAAAAAGCTTCCGCAGCCTAGGTCAATGTTGGCTAGACGTATCTAGTCAATTATATTTCTATAATTTAAAGAACATATATACCGAGAACTACCGATATAAAACATGCCCGGGTGGCCAAATTGGTAGACAGTTACGCTTACACCAATTATACATGTTTGAGAATATGACCGACTGTGTATACACAACACATTATCTCCTTTTGTAGTTGAAATACGTACCTACCTACTTACGACGAAGAAGGTGTCAAGTATTAATCAGGTACGGGATGCGGAATGAAAAGAAATTCCGAGGGACAAGGATCCGAGTAGTCCGGAGAAGGTGCCTGAAGCTCTTCCTCCAGTTCCTTTTGATTCCGAAAGAGAAGTAAATCACGATCGGCCGAAGAGGAGGAAGTACTCAATTGATCATCGTCTCTCGGAGGACAGTCCATCAATTTGAAGTCACGAGTGACACATACCCGTGTTTCAAGCCAGATTGTAAGGTTTGCTTTCTGATGAAATGAGCAAAAAGTGATTAGAAAAAATCATGTATAACTTATAAACTGTAAAAGCCTGAAACCCAATTTATAATTTGTAGATATATTATTATAAAGGTTGAACCTTATTCAAGCAAAGGCATAAAATGATGACCAAAACTAAGCTTATAGTTGTAATAAATTGTATATCTGTAGCTTTCACTTACATCTCTATTTATAATTTAAAGATGCCTTATAATAAGAGAAAATTGCTATTAACCGCTAGCCAGTCACACAAATAAATTTTACAGTTCTCTTCGTTACTTTTAGGTGAACGTTTTGCTTTGAATATCATCGATATTAATTACTGGAAGTTTCATTATACACAGTATGCTTGCCTATATATAATTAATATAATCCACATTTGTGAGGTTAGAATCTGTTCACAATCTAAATAACATGTTTGATCAAAAAAGAAAATTAATTTATTCAAACGCCATAATCAAAATATGTTTTGATTATCTTTTTTTCCAAGTTCATGCCATTCATTTACTATCATAACATATGTTACACAAAACTTATGTATTAAAGATAATCATTTACTAAATGAATAATTGTCTACGATTATAGACACCACCCTAAATAAATGCGAAAACTACTGAATTATGTTAAAAATGACAAAACAAGTGAAATAACTATATTAAGTAAAGTAAACTATTCAACGAGTCTGGTAGTTTAGGATGTAAATTATAATAAAATTATAAAAAATCTTTTCAGATTTTTAAATGTATCAAAGTTGTCAAAATTACAATTGTAACAAGATGAAAGCAAGCTTAATTGATATTACCACTTCGGTATTTGGAGGGAAAGATAAGTTGTAATCACTGCTAGGCTTACTATGTGTATTAGTTAAGTCAATATTCTTTTGTGAGTTAAGTTTATGTTTGAGAACGTTTCTAGCAGAAATCCTTCTGTGGGAATTGATCAAGAAATGCAAATACATACATTGTCTAAACAACATTATATTGCTGAGTATATGTACCAAATTTTTTAACTCTATTGGAATTCTTTCAAAGTGAGAAAATAAAATTGTTCAACAAATCTTGTCATAGTATAAATAAAAATGAATGAATGGACGTCAAAAATAGACATCATACGATGCATATTCTGCATTATTGATATCGATTACTGTAGATTAATATTGCATCGAGCGACATATAATATGTACTCGTAGTGTCAGACAAAATCTATCTTCTATCATGACGTAGATAAGAATATTCACTCCTGGTTGTCGTCTACAACTGTTATATCATATCAATTCAGGCAACAAATGAAAAACAACGTTCACTGTCTGTTACATCTAAACCAACTTTCTGCAAGAAGCAACAAGTGAAACATCCAAAGCGGAAATAAGTAAGCTGGAAATTTCTGAAGTGCTGCAGAAAAATAGTCGCAACTTTTTGCGAAAATCGATTATAGCAGACCAAAGCGTTCAACCTGTAAATCTCTCAGATTCGCACGTTTACGTCTTAAACACTGAAAATTATTAGAATTCCTCTACCTTTAAAAAGATGGAATTCTTACATATTTACACGTTAACCTCTTTAAAAGAGATTTATAGGCTGAACTCGTTGATCTGCCATAAATCGACGTGTGTGAATATTTTCAGAGAGATCACTTTGATACTGGGGATACGTAGATATTCGTACAGTTTGTTTGAAACTATATATATGTAAATTAATTGTACTTAGTGTAAGAAAAAAGAGGCAGAGAGTTTATTGAGAACTTTGGAGTGAAGGGTTAGCCAACAAAGCTTTACTGCATTAATCTAATAAACTGATATACGTTTAGCTGTTTATAAAATGCTACAATATATGAAAGTAAAAGGCAGTAATCATTTATGACTTAAATATAAGTATAATAGTTGTTTATTACGCTTGTAAGTCACAGGAAGTGCGAACAGCTAAAATAGATTCTTGGAAAACTTGTGGACTTTGTAATGAGATAGACAGAATTAGAACAATTGATTTTATATATTATGCCAAGCTAAAATTTTTCTGACTATGATCAGGATAAATTCGAGATGGTAAACTTTAACAAAATAAAAAGTATTTTTATGGTAAAAGTAACGATTTTAGAGCTTTGTTTGTATTACAGTCGTACAAACCCATTCCTATATAATGTACGAGAAATATAAATAATATATAAAATATAATATAAATACATACAATGCATAGTTTCCAATTACGGTGTAATGCAAATGGAATGATGAAGGCATCAATTGTATGATATTTTCATTTTAATAGACAGAAAATTAAAGCTTTAAGGAATGAAAGCTGCATTATTTTCGAGTACATTTAAAATATAAGAATAATATACATATAAATATAAATATTTGTTAAGATCACACGAACAAATATTATTATACATTAATGTTCACAATTTTGAATAATATAAGTAAGCGTTTTTAGTTAAAATGTGCTACATACTTCAGAGAAGCTTTAACATACCTACTTGCATTTCGTCAGGCTACATACATGCATAGTTGTTTCGAAAAAGACTCCGTCTCTTGATGAAGTGCTATAAAATTTGGTTCTAATTTACATTTCTAAGACTTCACACTTCAATATAATAGTTACGTATACTTTAAGAAGAAGAATTAACAAGAACTCAAACAAATAGTAGTCACAATTAAATGTAACAAAACGCGCTTATATTATTGAAATAGTAAAGACCTTATTTTCGTTAGCTTTAACAATAGTATTACAATATTAATATAAGATAACGAACGACTAAACAGTAACATAGGTTCACTATTTGACATTTATAGTACTACACACGTATACTATACAGACTAAAGTGCTATACTATAGTACTATTTTATACATATGAATAGTAAAAAAGTAGCAGTAGAAAAAATATAATTATTTTAATACAGTAACAATAATATGTTAATCTAAAGATTTGAAGTTAGAAAATCATTTACATATTATTATGAAATAATTATTTCAATTCAAACAATCAACACAAACATTTTGTTTTAGGAAAATATACAGGTTTGAGAGCAAATTCAAAATCGAACAATTCTTTTCGAAATAAAGTAGAGATGAAACTGAAAACAAAATAATTCCTTTAGGAATAATATAATATTGAATTATACTTCTGAGAGCAGATGTTAGGTCATTTTCAGTTCAAATTAAAAATGTTTAGATATCAATTAAAAACATTATTATACATTGAATTTATTATAACATTTTTGGTTGACTAGTACGTAGAACATTTTTACTTTAATATTAGCAAAACCAATATTTTACCAAACCATCGTTCTACGCTGAAAAAAAGATACCTAAATACATTTTCAAAAATAAATAAAAAATATCATATATATTTCAATAATATAAATATGCGAACATTTTATATTTAACATTTAAAAATAATTCAACTTGTTTAAAATATTTACAAACGTTTATTATTTTTTTAAATAAATAAAATAAAATAACCAAATTTTAGTGAAAATTATAATTATAGTTATTAAAGCCTAGAAAAATATGTTTGACAAAATATATATTTTTTAAATCGTGATGTAATATGGCACTATATTTAGCGGTTAATGTCAAAACTTTGTACCAATGTTTACACCAATACTTCAATAAAGGAATGTCACGGAAATGTCATGGTCATAGTGTACAATACAGTATTTTGATTTTTTTATAAATAATTTGATTAAAAACGTATTCATGTAGCAACATGACAATTTTTCAAGAACATTTTTTGACAAGAATAATATATATATATAATATAAGTACATATATACTGTAAATAGTGAATTAAGAAACCTTGTCTGAGTTCGTCCCAAAAATAATCTAAACTAGATTATTTTATATTTTTCATTAAGTAATAATTATAATTAAAATTTTCCTTATTATTTACAATACAAAATAATATATATGAATGAAAAATATATGTCCGTCGTGGATATTTTAGTGTCACGTAGTACAATATGTTAAATATTTTAAATGATACAATATGTTTTTTATAAATTGATTAAAAATACGTAGCTATTTTCATAGAACTTTACAACATTTATTTCCTAAGTCTAAGTTTGTCTTAAAATAATCTAGTCAATTTATCCAATTTTCATTACTATAGTCATTTTATAACAGTTTTAGTAGTTTTATTAAAAATATAAACATAAATAATTTGGGATTTTTAGTATGAGTGAAAAGAAACTGTCGCGGATATTTCATAACAAAATCTTTTGAACATTAGTTTTAAAGAGTAACGGATTTAAGCTGAATATTTTTTTATAAATTAGTGTCCGAAACAGGGAATAACACAACGCCTGAATAATTAATTTAATCAGGCTAATTTGTTTTGGTAACAACTTCCGTCACGGATATTTCAGATAAAATAAACTATTTATTTAATAGTTTTCAAGAGTTTCTAAGTAAAATAGTATTGATTAGTGCATTTAAGAAACTATTTCAAAATGTGAAATATCTTATTCTATTGATAAAATGTAAATAAATAACCATTTCAGTGTGTACTTTAAATTATTATTAAATCTGAAAGAGTTAATCGTCACGAATAGTTCAATTGTTGTCAGACATACGTAGAATTATAAATTATGCAGTCAAACTTACAAAATAACTGGAAAGTTAATTCTAAATTCAAAGCTTCTAATGAGTTGAATACTGTAAAAGATAACCTAGTGCACAGAATTAGCAATCAGTATTTAGATAAAAAATGTTGCAGTAATATACACCTGCTTATTGAGACATGTGAAATTAACATTTTTCGCCTTATTGATTCTTAGAAATGACATTTATAAGTCTATAGAGTGAATACGAGATTAACCAAAATGTTAAACATTAATTATATTTTTCATGGTTTTTTTATGTCCAGACTAATATATTTGAAATGAACATTAAGGACGTTTCTTCAAGTTGAAGTGAATATGACTCTGTTTCAACTTTATCAACAAATGTATAACCAAAAACTTGAGATACACCCATTTGACAGAAAACACGCCTAAGATTAAATTTCGGTTTTGGTCAAAAAAGTTCTTGGCAGAAGTTAAAAGGGAGGTATAAACATTTTCAATTTAAAAATCGCAATTTTAACTATTTATTTAATTCTGTTATGAAGACTAACTTTGACTCATTGGTAAAGCTTTAATGGCACAATGGGATAACTTTTAAATTATTCAAGAATTTTAAACAATTTACAAATATTGGGCCGAACAAAATTTTCAGGTTTTACTTTCATGAAATTATAATATATGTATAAAATACTTACATTAAGTTGTGTGCAAGATTTTTGCAAATACTGCTATTAAATAGAGAATTTTATTACCTACTTAATACCATATTATGATTTAAATGTCAATACTTGTATTCAAAACAAATGAATTAAATAGTAAAAAAAAATAGCCATTTCACTGAAAAAAAAAATTAAAACCCACTTTTAGACAATAATATTTATTTAATTAAAAGTACGAAGTATCGGTCTCAACTAGAGACCATTATCAAACAAAGTAAATAATATTTTAATAAACAGATTTAGATATATCATACAGCAAAATTGAGTTACATAAAAACTAACAAATAAGAAGAGCGTCAATTAAAAGTTTGACACACGAAGGAAACACATACATACATTGAATCAAAAATATATGAAAGACCAATAATAATGAAAGAATTAATTAGAAGTTAAATTATTCTGAAACTTTGAATTAAAGTTACAGCTTCTGATACAGTTTTAAGTGGAAATTTTCTCATTCAAAAATCCAATCCTTTCTAGCATCTCATTGGTCAGATAAAAGCATTCTGATTGGATGATAGTTAGATAGTGCATTGCACCTCACTCTAACAGATATTGTTAGTATCTGATTAATTAGTGTTTTAATGTCTTAAGGTGTAAATCATAGAAATCGTGCTTACATCACTTATCGATAACCATAGCGATAACAACAGTCTACATCCGGTCTCTATGGCATAAATCATTACATACACAACTATATAGCACAACTATTTCGGAAAGGATTAGTAAAGTTTCCATATACATCTGTCTTATTATAGTTATCTATAGTCAATAGTATAATATATTATAAAGTTAGCAGTTCACCTTTGTTTGAAAGCACCGTAGTGAGACGTTGTATCCAATGGCTTCTTTCAGTATCTTGTGAACAAAGCTCTCCTGTCGAATAGAAATAACCACCACTATAATACTGAAATCTACATAATATAATATTTTGAACCATAGAGTTATGTATATTATTTAATAATATACGTTACAAGAAAATATGGAAAAAAATTGTTTTCACATTAACAAAAGTCTCCATTTATCTTATTAACAAAAGTATTTAAACAAATATTATGAGTTATTAAATTATTTTAAAATGTCTAATATATATAGCATATAAAAATAATACAATTATAACCCAATACTCACATTGTATTTGGTTGTGTTATGAGGTTTAATACCATTTGCATCCAAAATCCTGAAAGGGAAAACATATTATTTAGACATAAGGGTGTCTATTTAGTAATATATTTAAATATAGATATATATACACACATATATATGTATATGTATATATAGATAGGTAGAGAGATAGACAGATAGCAAAATTAATTTTAAACAGTTTTAGTTGATTAGTTTCATTTTCCGGTTTAAAGAGCACATACATTTTCCTACAAATCTTATGCCCTTATAAATAAAATATTTTTACTATTTATATTAATTTTGGAATCATAGACACAAATTATTAATATTTTAGAAATGGTGTGACCAATTCGGACTTCGCGAATAACACGCCACTATTATGTAGTGTTATTCTAACCCTGCCCTTCACCCGAATAACTCTAAGCCTAACCCAGCAGCCAACAAGTTTCAACTCGTCTCCAAATGGTCCAAAATGTTTCCGTATATATAATTTACTTATGCTTTGTAATAAATTAAATGTTACTTACAAATTGCCACAGATAAACTAATGCATTTATTTCACAATATATAATCCAGGTAATTTGGCCATTTCTTATAACTAACATCTAACGTTCTATAAATCTAATAAACACTGCTGAAAAAATCAGTTTATTTTGTCTCATTCACCGACTATGTAGTAGTATACACAAAACTTGTATCGAAATATAGTGATGATATGGAAATTGCACATGACACTTTATAACGTGAATAGAGATTGTATATTTCATAGAAACACCCTCCTACATAACATTATAATAGAATATCTGTACACACGGTGTAGCTGGCTTGATGAAATACTACACACTTTGCCAAAACAATAATTATATTGTATCTTTAGCTACGCGTTAGAAAATTAACCAGGTCTTGCAATTTTAAACTAATAACATTTTGGCTTGGCGTTGGCTTAACAGGGAATATTTAGCAAGTTTAATTTCTGTCAAGCCAGGTAATCAAGCTAATCGATAGGTTCGCCCAACCGGCTTGACCCTGTGAACGGGAAATTTTGGCTTGTCAAGCCGGCTTGAACGTGTGTTCGGGGCATAAATACAACTCACACTAAGGGACAGTTCTTATAACTATTATTTTATGGCATAGAATAAAATGTACTTAGAGCTATCTTGGCCCATTTATCGATCGGTGTTTGTCAAGCAATCTCTCTTTGTATTGATACTATAAGTATTTCGTAAAAATAGATTAATAAAAGAAATCTCCGAAATGTAAACGCACTTGTTTTGGCACACACTTGTTCTGTTGTAGTTTATACGCTTGTTCCAATATAGAATAAGTATAAAAACACATGCGTAAATAACATACACTTAATGAAAGAATGTTAAATAAATGCAGGAGTACTATCAATTATTTGGAATAAGTTTACTAAGATACAGCAACAAAGTTAAAATAATATAATGTAAGCAAATTTATTCGATACCGCTATAAGATTTTTTTATAATTGAGAGGACACGATTTTCCACAATGTCAATCGTTCCCCTTAACGAAAAATCACCCATTAATACTTTGTCCGTCGAAAGAATTGTGTTATCTACTGATATATTTCACAACTGAAATATAAAAACACTTTAACAAGAAAATTTATGAAAATCTTCCAATTTTGTATTGCTTCATTCTTACAAATTAATAGAAGTATTAAAAATACATGACTACTATACTATACACTGTTAAAAATGACATGGAATTTTTTTAATAAATCAGGCATGTCGTCAATACAGTTTTGTCACGCGAGACATTAGCTTAATTTGGTCTCGCGTGA